>JAGXCT010036722.1:0-34244 GCA_022495035.1 Philopotamus ludificatus | reverse complement strand
TGCAGGTTGATCCACTAGCCTTCCGGAGGGGCAGGCCCCTCTATGGGCCGACAGGCCAACATTGCACGCCTTAGCGATAGTCTAAAACAGCCACCGATATGTAAGTATTTGCTCTTGGAATGGCATCAGAGTTTGATATATTCTCGGAAGACATTAAAATATTTTGAATGTACTCAACTACATTTTTATGATTACAACATATTCAGGGTTTGATAAATTAGGGTCCTAGAAAAAAATGACATGTTTGAATATACAGTGGAACCGCGTTTTACGTGTTGGAATTCACATTTTCCCGTTGTCTACAATTTCTAGAGTGCAGTTTAATTTTTTACTTTAGATACCCGATTTTATGTTTCTGTTTTCCTCAATTTTTGTCTTAATATTTAAAGCTACAAAAAATTTGAAGAGAATATAAATTTATCTATTTTCTCTGCAAACTGTACTAGTCAGCTGCAACCATTGGAGTTGGGGATAATCCATGCATTCAATCATTATTGGCGCAAAACCTCATACAGATGTTAAAGATATTAAAAAATTAAGGCGTCTATTTAGATGCAATGCATTGCACTGCTATGGCATAGCAATTGAAAAATTAACGATCTTGTGGATCCACAAATTATGTGGCTCTTGACTTTGACATCTGAAGTAATGGGAATCAACGATATAATGGACAGTCATATCCACGGAAACTTGTCAGATGGAGAACTCTCCGTCGAAGAAGTAGTTAATCCATCCAATTCCAACAAAAGAAGATGCTACAAGGTATATGAGGGCCTTATAAGCTATTTTACAAGCATTAAAGATGGATGAGGAGAAACCTTCCAATCGATTTATAGCATCGAAAGAGAGATGTAAAATGCTCAAAATATGTACAATTCTGATTTGTGAGATTTTCTATGATTTATGAATGAATGAAAATGATCTGCCCCAGCGATGCAACATCAGCTTGCTCATGTCATTAGGCTCATAGACCCGGCACAGCTGATAATGAATTTTGATCGGCACTATGCTATGAGGCAGAGTTTTATGACCCCCAAATGTCTCAATTCCGGTGGAGAATATGCAATAAATATTTCCATGAAATTGTATTTGTTTCTGTAAAAGCCCCAGAGAAACTTACTTTATGGACGAGCCTCGCATTTAGAGACTGAGAATACACAGATTTTTTTATTTTAGGGTTCTCTTATTCATGGAACTGAATCATTACAACCTCTAACAATTTTAAAGTCGAAAAATCTGTCAGTTTATGGATATTTAGAATCAATTGGCTCCCGTATATTTTTATAAAATTCGAATTTACCGTCTTGATTAGTGGTATGTTTCGTTTAACCTAGCCCTGCATTTGGGACCTCAAGTTTTTGATTTTTCTCGAATAAATCTTTTGGGGACACTTGGGGGAATATAAGTGAGAGACTCATTCCTCTTGCATTTTTAAAGTCTTTAAGAATGTTTATCAAATCTTTGTATGGATGAATGGCGCTTTGGAATCTTTCTGTTATGCCATCCATCCATCGTAATTAAATAGATAATATAAAATAAAAAACATCTGTAAAAATAGGCGTTATTAGGACAATCGGTCAGGATAACTCATCAATAAAAATACAAAAATTTGATAATAATGTTCCTTTATTTAAAAACAGTTTTTCTTTTAAATTAGTAATTATGAGAATAGCAAATCAAGACAGTCCATGGGCACGTACATATATTGCAATCAACGGGCAAGTAGATGAATAATCTTTAACATTACGATACCCTAATTTTCGAAATAGCAACAAAAATATGTCAAGATTAATAAATGTCACGTTTACGCAGGCATTTAGCACTGTCAGGGGGCGAACCTATCGGGGGCTATAACGATCCTTAGCAACCTAATAATATATCAAATAAAATCATATTTTCATAGAATTCCTGCAGCCTTTCAACATTAAAGCCCTCCATAGATCGCGACGAGGCGAAAGATTAACATATTATAAAAATAAACTGTATACTTCAATCAATTAAATTTGTATGGGAGATTCAGCGAGTACAGTTCAGTCTTTTATTTTTATATTAAGTTAATTTGGCTATATAGGATTTAATTTTATATAAAAAAACTTTCCAATAGAATCGAGAATGAGATCAACATGTATGCATTTGTAGTAGGGCTCGAAATTTAATCATAGCGTTTTCAAAACTTAGTAGGAAATAATTACAATTTGCATATACAAACTAAAATATATATATCTGATTCTTTTTAAGTATAGGGAGTAGTTTACATAAAATAATAATAATGTACCTCCACTGACAACACTTCTGAGCCTATATATATATAACAATTACGGAGATATAAACTATGTATTGCAGTCAGATGTGCATAATAGGAGCGTAGTCGCAATTTTGTTCAGGACGAGAAGAATTACTATTCCACGATTATAAATATTAGATAGTTATTTTATAAGCCGAGGTAGAGACGATAGTTATCTAAGCCGCAGCTTTTGCGGCTACGCCCCTGATGTATAATAAAAAAATCTATATTTATATACAGAGTATTAAACAAAATATATAGTTTAGTCTATTGAATACTGAGAAAAATTAAAAAACAATTTTTTATTCAGGATCGAAGGTATATTTATCTTTTATTAAAATAAAATGCGATGGACCCGAAAATCCGATTTGATTTTACATAAATAATTAAAAATATACATTCACGCGAGTTTGTTACGATTAAAATATGTTTTTTTTTTAAAAGATTGCACCGAAATTTATGATATGTATTTCATGGAAAAGTACACTGCTTCATATATCTTAATATCTAATTATTATGTAACAAGACACAAGGTAATAATATAATATCTTAATTTTAGAATTGAAAACTCGACAAGATCCGCGTCGTTCTCAATCGAATATATAAATATTGACGTTGCCATATAATAAAAAATATGCTATTATACAAGAGAAATGGCAGTCACAATTATATTGCGTAAAAAATAATATCAAAAAAAAATTTAGAAACACGGTAAATAAATTAAAATAATAATAGAGGTTTAAAAATTCACACGTTGAACGACGTATCATAAATTGTACGATTATTAAATGCACATGTGTAGATCCGCGGAATCGATAAAACAATTTAAGACGATAACCAAAATAAATTAAATATATATAATTAAGTATTCACAAATAAAAATATGGAAAGCGGTTAATATTGAATGTTACGTTAACAATATTAATTATTATTTATAATATAGATATACGTTCCAAGATTATTATTAATTAAATTATATATAAAAAATAAAACACGAATACTGATATTATACCACAATTAATTTAAATATTTATGTTATGCAGTGGAATCACACACGTCGTCGAGATTTCACCGTATTAGAAAAATAATAAAGTATTTTAAGAATGATAAGAATCGTTTATTTATACGTACAAGTCACGAGTATAAAAATATTAAATTGATAATTTTGTAATTAATTAAATGTGTGTTGTACTCTCTTATCAGTATCATATAAAATTTCTTATTTGTTTAATGATCAATGATATTTAAATGCACAAAACATTTCTAATTAGGCACATTCGATTATTCTTAATCCACCGTGGTAAGCAGAATGGAGTTTAATGGAATATAATTTTGGAAAACAAACTCTATATACATAAAGAATAATTGATTGTCAATAGTTACACAACTATAAACCATTAAAATTAAAAATATACAATACATACGTAATTTAGGTGTAATGTATGAAATATTTTTAGGTTATGTAAATCAAAAATGATAAATATTCTTTTTAAATCTAATGACTAAATAAAATTGCAACTAGTGAATTCAATATATCATATACGTCAAACCGGAATGAACCGTTTGTTAAACAAAACGGAACATATGTATATAGTTTAAATAGTCAAAGATTTTTTTTATTAACTTAAAATCAAAAATGATGATACGAAGAATATAAAATTTGTATATTCCCAAATGGAATGTTGTGAAAGAATGGAAAGTAATAATATCTCTAAATATATTTAGGCATAATCATGCAAAAAAAATATTTACCCTTTCGGAGCCATGACTTGATTAACTCTGCAATTTCGAGTGAATGTCACAAAAAATTAACCAAAAAAATTTATTCCGAGTAAATCATTTATTCACTTTTCTATGCTTAAACATTTCTTGAAGAAAGAAAAAAATATTTGTGATGTTTTGGAGGTTCGGACATGTCAAAGACAGTTTCAAAAGTTTACTGTAAGGCAGTGGTTCTTAACCGGCGGTGCGGGAAGGTATTTCCGGGGGTGCGGGACAGTTCTAACAAAATAATTATTTTTTGTAATATTTGAAAAATACTTGATTTTTTGGTGGCATGTTGTTTTGAAATGTATATGTTATAGTATATTTTTTAAATACACAATATATTTCTCTCAAAATAATGTAGTTTTTAAATTAAAAAATTAAATGGGGGTGCAGGAGACCTATTTTCAGATTCAAAGGGGTGCGGGAAACCTATTTTCAGATTCAAAGGGGTGCGGCTCACTCAAAAGGTTAAGTACCACTGCTGTAAGGGGATAATCCAGTTCGGAACATGGCTAAACAAAAACAAACTTTTTGTATTTGTCTTACGAATAAATATTGGAAATAATCATTGTCCTTTGTTGTCTGCGATTAGGAAAAAAATAAATAAAAACAACAATATTCGCCTCTGTTGACACGGATGCGATGTTTTTTCTCGTATCCAATACGATGTACCGAGTGCGATTGACATGTGCTGCGAGAATTCAGTCAGCGGCGTGCTCTTAGTCTGTGGCGAGACATTGACGAGTGTGCGTGTCATTTACACATCATAGTGAAAAATTCATAATATTCATTAAATTATGAAGCATATCACAATGTGCCGAGCGCGAGTGACACGTGCTGCGGGAGCTCAGTTTGAGGCGAGACATCGTCTTTTACACGTCATATTGATTAGGTAAAAAATCCAAATTTCGACCAAATTATGAAGCATATCATGAATAACTATTTTTAAGCTTAGAATAATCCATTTTTTTAAAAAATGCTTGGGGTCTATTATCCATTATAAATAGACCCCCTTTGGATGATATGATTTTTTTCGAGCCGCCATGACGGATCTGTTAATATCTTAATGATATTTCCTTGTAACTTGCGTTTGAAGACCCCGAAATAGTCAGATATTTCATGTTGCACATTTTTGCAATCAGGGGTTTAACTCCTACTAGGATTATTAAAACCATCAATGAGATTTATTGTCAGGTTCTTACAATTAACAGATTTAATTTTGGTATCGAAAATTGAAATCAGACAATAGAGACTATCTTGTAAGTCTTTATCCGGACCATCTATCGCCCAAATCCGGAGAAACTTCCAATGATGATATTCTGAATCCGAGATTATCCATCGGGGAATTATCTGAGAGGCTTTCAACACCTTGATCACAGTGCAAGAACATTTAAAACACCCCAATAAAGTGTATACAGGTTTTTTGCGTCAAATACACCTTTGGAAATCAAATTGACCCCTTTTCAATAGACATTTCAATAGAAAATGGATCAATTTGATTTGCAAAAGGGTGTATTTGACATAAAAAACCTGTAGAATCGGATTTAAATTAAATTTAAATGTACTAATTGAATTCTTTCCATTACCCATATTGTGATTTTTTTCTAAATTGCAGATAAATAAATGAGGGTCATCCTAACAGTAATGTCATATATGCCATGTGTGCTCTAAACATGGCATTTATTTTGTAAACAGAAGTGAATCTACAATCGTAGGCTCCGAAAGAGTTAATTTAATTTTGTAAACATGGAAAAATGTTATTTTCATTTAAATCACAACTAAATAAAGATATATTGAATGGAAAATGTTTAAAAAATATGGGATTTACATTTAAAATGCATGTTATACATAAATTCATTCACATTAAAACTTATAATTAAATAAATAAAAAAAAGTAAGCATAGTACGATATTAGTCGTGATGAATAAAATAATTGTTCACGTGTTTACGATTAAATAAAAGAAAAAACCTGTACTTTATGTAAACCTCGCGGTTTTTCATAGGCTAATAATGCTTTTTATTGAATTCAAATATTTTAATTAATTAATTCTGATTGGTCCTGCCAGCGCGGCTATCGTGATTAAATCATACGCAAAAAATATTTAAATCGTGGGACTGATTGTGTTTGATTATTAACCAAGAGGTTTACATATAAAACAGTTGTTTTAATCGATGATATTAATATACAAAAAATGATTTTAAACATTAATTGTAAATACAAGTATCCATAAATATAACAAACATTTTTTACCGTGTATGGCGTTAGTGCACTTAATTTGACTATTATAACATTTTGGGATACAATAATATTTACCCTAAGCCGGAAATCAAATAATCCGGACAAGTAAGGCAAGTCAACGATGGCACATGAATTTCGTTGATGGATTGTTATCGTTTGGTTTATTTATGGATAATCGCGATGAATCTAATGCATTGAACGGACAAAAAAAAATTGCGAAACGTAATAAATTAAAATCCCGATTATTTATATTTACATAGAGAAGAAATTTTAATTAGATATGCCGCATTAATGACTAATATTTTCATAATTTGAATATGTATTGATGCATTTTATATGTGTATTCGTAAAAATATAGAATAATTAATATTTACAATTACATATATATATATATATAGAAGCTCATTTGAGACAGTGTACAGGAATGTATTATTTAACAAATCAGTACGAGCCTAAAATCTTACACTTAATAATTATAAGTAATTTTTACAAACTGTATCAATAAATAAAGCGATTGTGTCGTTGAAATTATAATAATTCGTTATCGCAATATTCTAAAGGTAAAAATTGTGACACAAAATCATTTACATCTAAAAACAAACAGGTCTACGTAGAATAACCAGTCATTTCTTTATGGATTTTTAGAGGATTATAACACTAGTGATAATGACGTAAGTAGATTTCATACTATAATAAATTTCATATAATTTTTGTATACATTCTTAGCTTTAAACTTTCGGAAGACTATGAGGCAAATCACATTATCTCTGGAAAAAAAATCAGCATTATTACTATGACGAGAAAGTCACAATTATTGGATTGATGCAATGGTTCTAACGTTTTTTACATGAAAAATATTTTTTTTAGCTTTTTTATTGTTTATATTAATTTCCATGGGTTTTTATAACATTCTCCCACCCTCCTGTCAGCTTATCAATACCATTGGAGTGAAACTCCATTGACATTGAAGCAAAGAATGCATTAACACTATCGTGGCCGGACCAAATTACTGGTGATAATAGCTAAGGGCTTTTTATTCGCGATATTGAAATATAATCTATTATATTTCAATGAGTCGCGTTGCAGATTCAGACCAATAGAAAATAATTGATTCACACTGTTTCACCGGCCATAAACGGTTGGCGCGATCATGATGCATATACGTATCACCGGCCGCAACGTTCGGGCCCGCGATGATACACATATGATACACCGGCCACGAAAGTGTTAAAGGAAGTTTTTGCTCCATTGAATCAAATTTTTGACTAAAAAAATGCAGTTACCTGAATAATAGATAATTTCTCTAAAGTCTGAAGAATACTACGAGTGCTTGATAATGTCCGAATTCAATTAATTTAGTTTATGTCGGGTCATCATCACCATTAGTTGTCGTGATGAAACAGTACCCCCTTTCAGTTTACCAATTCTGGTCTATATTTTTCAAGGGTGATGATTAATCTTGTTAATTGTTGACAATATCGTTCTGCTGTAGTTGTGACATGCATCAGTGTCAATTATGAATTTTAACTTGTTGTCATCAGACTTCGAAGACCGCCCCGCCCGGTCCATAGTTTTCATTGACCGTCAGTCAATAAAAAAACCTCCAGGTCGGAATTTTATATACCTACATTGTGTTAGTCGAACTTTGGAGACATCTTCTCCATACGCATCACAAATGTTTTTAGCTGCCACAATCGCAGTATTGCCTGTACAGAATTTATACAGTACATAATGACGTAAATGCACTTTATCAACCGACATGGCTATCGTTTCTTTTAACCACTTAATGCTTTCGAACGAGCTGGGCTCGCGGGCGAAGCATGTCGCGACAACCAGAGTCCTGCTCTCATGTTTCGACTTGTCTGCATTAAATACGATCATCTTTAATTTGAACTTTTTTGAACTGAACAACTATTAAATTATGTAAACTCTTTAAATAAAGAATAAAATAACTTGATGTTTTTAGTTGCATTTTTGTAAAAAAAAGCCGAGCATGAAGTGGTTAAGGAAATGCCTAAAATATCTAAGAATCCTTTTGAGGCATGTAGTCGAGTCTGTTATCTCTTTCATTCCCTATTTCTTCCAGGACCGACAGTTTTGTATCTAGAGGTCCATGCGTAACCGTGCTCCCATTTTTTTTTTAAATTATACAGAAAACGTTAAAACTTTTGTATCAACCCAATGTATTTGCTACAATGCCTTACTTTTAAACGGTGAGTTTAGCGTTTTACGAGTGTGACTAGCTACCGTGTCCATTATGTTGATTGGGATGAACATCTCCATCCGCTTGCCATTTAAATTTAGTGTCCATAAGCCATTGCTGACCCGGACCACCTGCACACGGTCTCAGCAATGGATTTTGAGGATCGGACGAATCTGATCGCTGTAGGCAAGATCCCGTATTTGTATGCTTTATCGTTTTAGTCTGAATAAAAAATAATGCAAATTATTAAATTAATATAATAATTATTTTATTAAAAAAATATATCTTACCACAGTATCATATAACCACGATTGATTACCGCCCATGCCGTGACATCTAACTAGCTTAACGGGGCCTTGAGGATTAGCGGCGTCTAAGCAATTGTCATCGGACATTATCTGTTGACGCTTGGTGTAAGCAAAAACTTGATTTCCGCCTAGCTCGTGGCAATATGATAAACCGACGTTCTCTCCAGACTTGTGTCCCATAGTATCGAGACAATTCTGAGTTTGAACATTTCTAATCTGTAATATAAAATATATATATATATGACTTCCGTCAATATATAAAATGTTAAATAACAATAAAGTAAATCAACGTTAAAACTTACATCTCCTAAATAATAATAATCCAGAGGCATTTGACTCTCTGGATAGACATTTTCAAGATACCATCGAAAACTTTTGCATTTTAAACGTTCCCTCAAATCTCTGCGTTCAGTGATATTGCCGACCGGAACCATACGCGCTCCTGAATAAAAATTACCATATTGTAAGTACTTTCCGCAGATTGTTTAATATTATATTAATTAAATTAGTATAATATTCATAAATTCGTAAAACTTGTTATTATTAATCAATTAACAAACTCAAAACACACTATGTTAGTTAACAAACATAAAAGTAATAAACAACTCAATGATATTCCCAAACAAATATCCCAATTATTTCGAAAGCAATGTTTATGATCGAGTTAAAAAAAAATACTTTCAAACTAAATGTTAAAATTGCAAAATATATTTCGACAATTTGTTAATTGTGAAAAAATCGACACATCGTCTTTGAATTTATTAGATTTTGTCAAAATATTTCTTGCATAGATGAGTTATAGGATTAGTTGAATGAACCTGGATTGATACTGTAGTAGAAATTCTTCCATGAGTCAAGCCAAACCTCAGCGAGACGTGCGTTATTGTGATTGACAATGCGGCTTGTTCCGCCGGGGAAGGAGTATGGTGTCGACTTTCTAAAAACGTGCCCCACATGCGAGCATGGCGCGATCTCCAATGTGCCACCACACATCCACACCTACGGTCCCGAATCAAGCATGCCACATCATTAAATGAAAGCAAGGTAGCACAAACCACGCTATTTTTATTTTTTACTCGTTGTTGCAACAACAAATAAAAAAAATGTTAATGCCTTACAATATATTATACAGTAAACCCCCCTATAACGTACATTCATATAACGTTCCCCCCTATTACGTTTGCGGCGGTTTTTTCCTATAACGTCAATCCCCCTATAACGTATTTTTTTTAAAACACCTTATTAGAATTTTCATAAAAATATTTTGCACATGTCTGTATTTTAAATGCGCTCGCACGTTGACAAAATGTCAGTAGCTCTGTGTCGTTTAACATCGACACGCATCCGGCGAAACTAAATACAAATATTTGGTGATTCATCGGCACGAGGCTATCGGTGAACATTCCAGGGATATTCACACGATACAGTAAGAAAATATTTTCTACTTTTATATCCATGGAACGAATTATAATTAAGTAAATCGATGCTCACTTTTTTTAAAACTATTTGATTATGTAATACACGTGCATATCTTTTAATCATATTTATAATATGATCTAATTTCACAATAAAGTCTCTACAATCCCCATAAACATCTTTGATGTTTAATTCAATACTTTGTGGTTGGAATAAAACATATTTCCGGAATAGTTTTTATTATATTTATTCATCATATGCTAGCGTATTTTATAAAATTAACTAATAAAATGCCGCGTTGATTACCTCAGCCGAAATACGAGAGGATATCGCTTATCGCACGAGCTAAGTCATTTGCGCTGGATAACAGGTAAAAATGAAAAAAAAAATAAAGGAATTGTTTGATTTACTGATTTACTTTAAATCAAAAAATAAAATTGAAAAACCTTAACCCCTTATAACGTGGAACCTATCTCGACGTTATAGGGGGGTTTACTGTACTACTATATGTTTTTATTTTACCCTTTCACACTATTTATTTAAAAGAATTTTTAAAAATTACAATCTAATTAAATATATTTTGGGATATTCATTTTTAAAAATCAGTATTGATTGTCCTTTAGGGATTAAACATTAAAATGACATATATTTAATATCCCAAATATATAAAATTAAGTGTTTACAATTTTCAGTACGAATATATTAAAATTATAATGAATTAACCCTTTCCACTCTGTCCAATTTTAGCCGAATCATTATATTTTTTTTGAAAATATATTAAATGAGATATTGGGAAATTAATAAGAAGCATCAATAGGCTTTGATCTGATATCCGATTAAAAAAAGTCATTATTTTTTTCAAATTAAATAAAAAAAAACTTAGTTCAAGTTGTTTGCTAAAATATCTTTTGGCCCAATACGTCTGGCCCACGGAGTGGAAAAGGTTAAAGAATATGTTATTAACATTTTATCAAAATACTGCTAATTAATCAATATATATATTATTATCTTCATTAGTTCAAACACCACAAATACGTAATATTAATAATAGAGACGGGAAGTTATAATTTTTTATTTATTATTTTTATTAATTATCAAAAATTTAAACAAAGCTTCCTGTCCCTAATTACGATTGATATGAAAAATGATTTTCAGTTAAACCCCCTATGTTATTATTACAATCGTTCCAAAAAAATTATTACAATTTATATGTACGATATTACTTTTCCATTACCATTTTAATATTAAAAAGTATTAGAAAAATAACAATGTCAGCACTGATTAATTTCATTAATAATAAAAAAATATTGTTAGTAGTTTGATAATAAATACGTAAGTCTTAAAACTGAAGGTTCTAATATTTCCTACTGAATTGGATGGATGAATGGTTAAAATTAAATTGTTAGTTATATTATTTATTAAACATGTAGTTGGATGAATCGTATGTTAGTCGATAAATATTCTAACAACATAAATCTAATTAAATGTATTGTAATGATAATTAGTTTTAATATCTTTCTATTATGCCATGGGAACCCGCTACAAAAAAATGATATTGATATTAAATGAAAATAAGGTTATAAGTACAAAATTTTAAACCACTTTGATGAATGTACGATGGATATTAAATAGTGATTTTGAAATTTATATTATATACAATCTTTGGACATGATTTTTAGCCTCACTTAGTTTATAATTTCGTAACTCTAAATTCTCTCGAATTTTATTAGCACTCCTATGATTTTTTTTCAATGGTCAAAATATTCCCGTTGACAAATTAGAACAATTTTTTTAGTATAAAATCTACATTTGGACGATCTGGGATAAAATAATCATAATTTAATAATCTTTTACGGCTCGGCTCAAGATTCCAATCTAAATTAAACATTGTTTTCAGACAAATGTAAGATGTAATGCCTCTTGGTTTATCAGGAATGCAGATATTTAGAGAGATCTCAATACTCTTCTCTCAGTTGACTTAATATAAGGAATTGCCTCCAACTTTTTCAAATAAACAACTTATTAATAAATTTTACTTTCCAAAATCAATCCTTAATTCTTTAACCTAGATGTGTCGATAGCGTCTATTGGGGACCACAAGTTTTTGATATTTCTCGAATAACTCTTTTAATATAAATCTATAAGGCTAAACAACGTCGAGAGCGTTGTTATTTACGTGGCATATTAATTAGTTCAAAATATCCATCAAATTATGATGAAGCATATCATGAATAATCCATTTTAAAAATAAATAAAACAATGTCAAGATATTGATGAAGTTTAATATCTCAACTTGAAATGCTTGGGGTCCATGAGAGATCCCCTTCGGATTTTGCGGTTGTTTTCGAGCAGTCGTGATGGATAGGTTAAACGTGGCAGAGTTAAACACGAATCAAGATATGTATGCTGCTGTTTTTAACCAACTAATATTTAATTTTTTTAAATAAGCACAGAAAATACCGTTGAATTTAAATCTATTAGTCCTATTTTTTTGTCTTTCGTTAGTTTGAAATTTCGTTACGTTTCGCCTTTCTCTATATTTTTGTCTAACATATTGATTTGCCAAGTTGAGGCCCTTAACATTACGAGGCCCGGGCAGCAGCCTCTCCTGACAGGCCTTAGATATCATCCGACATATATATATATAAAAAAAGACAGAATAGTATAAACTCATTGTTTTATATGTATTTGTCCTGTTTTGTTAATACGAAGAATGATTCACTGAAAAAAATAAATCATCGACATCATATTTGAGATTATGTCATAAATAAAAGAAACTATAGTGGGTTTAAAAATACAGGCCAAGGTATTTATGTAATTGATAATTTATGCATATTAACAGCATCAAAGTAGTTTATTCATAAAAAAAACATTAAAGAATGACGATACATATTTAAGCAAGAACCAATAAGTCTTAAAATGAGCGTAGGATTTCATTTGGTAATCTAAAATATTACCAGATAAGATTACGTGCAATGATCCATGAATTGAGTGATGATTGATGATGTTAATTGAGGATTATAGCAAAATTAATCTTATAAATTCATAGAATGTAGTCAATAAACATGTTATCGCGTGATATCATTTGAATATATGCAAATATTTCAGAGAATCAATAGAGAATAGCTGATAAAATGAAAAAGTGAGTGATTATGCGGTAGTTTTTTATTTATTTAATTATGCATTTAAAATGCACACAGCTATGAAACTTCATAAAATGTTATTTGAAACCACTTCCCACTCCAACGTTTGTGGTTATCTTTATCAATAAGCCAAGATTACATGTATTATAAGCTTTCTGGTTAAGAGCAATGAAATGTTTTGTTAGATTATGGATAGAAGAGCAGAATGGAAGGAAAACATGATACACGAGTAACTAAATGATAAAAAAATGCTTTTGTTAATTGTATAACCTTTAAACGCAAACCAATCAATATCAGTCAATTGTTAAATAGTAGTCTAATCGATTGATAAACCATTGTAGATATCCAACCTGGGTTCATGGCGTAATAAAAATCTCTCCATTCGTCCATCCAAACTTCGGCAACTCGCGCTGCATTATGTAAAACGATCCGACTGACACCTCCCGGGAACGTATATGGAGACTTATCTCGGAATACATGTCCAACATGGGAGCATGGTATAATTTCTAATATACCGCCACACTGCCATACCTATTTATGAGTCATTGCATGTTTATTATCTGAAGCTTTGCCACAATTATTACATTTAAAAATTACATATTGTCACATTGAATAAAAAACGATCCGTATGCAATTCGTATCGTATTTTAGATAAATAAATTCCAATGCTAAATATATGTAAATTCCAAAATATAATATAAGCAGAAATATACAATTACGTATAGATTTTCTTCAGATAGTAATTAGATATTTTTGATTATTTATCACACGTTGAGCAGAATAAAAACTTTGAAACTCAAATAAAAATATAAAAAACATCGGCGGTTAATAATACATACCCGGAAACTCATCTCAAGATTTTCACCACCCCATATATCCATACCCTCGTCGTATGAACCGATTTTATAGAAATAATCTCGGTCTATTGCAAACAATCCACCAGCCATGGTGGGCGATCTTAACGGGGCTGTACGATCACCTCCGCGTCTTGCCATTTCTCTTTCGGGTACACGATACCTTCAAATTCATAAATATTAACGTAAAAACATTTCATTCCATACGTTAAAAAAAAAAATATTTACCATCTGAAATTCAACTTCCAATTGAATCCTCCCCATGTCATATCCGATGCAGTTATATATTCAAATGTTTCATCAGATATGACGTCAATTATTGGACAAACTACAGTCGTTCTATCTTCTACAATACGGGCGAGCAGAGGCTCAAGCCAACCCTCTAAAAAAATATATAATTATATAAATAACGTTCCGTATTAATTTTCATTCTCATTACAAAAATTTTGTTAGATTACCTGTGCATTCGCAATGAGCATCTAAAAATGTGATAACATCTCCTGTAACGTGTTTGGCTCCAAGTAATCTAGCTCGAATTAGACCAGATCTGGTTTCAGTTCTATATACATATGTCGGTACAGGAAGACTTCCAACATAATCCTCTAATCGTTTACCTAAATGATCTATAAAAATTAAAACAAAAAATTTAGCTAGTTAGCGAACAGTAAATGTATATGGATAAATTAAAAAAAAATACCTTTTTCACTTGCGTCATCAACTAAAATTATTTCTTTAAGTAAAGGTCTAGGGGACCGATTGATCACACTCCAAACAGTTCGTAAAAGTGTAGTCCAAGCTTCATTATGAAATACTATTACTATACTAGTAGTAGGTAAGAGTTGTGGATATTTTTTGTCTTTACAGCTAAAAAATAAATAATTATTCCATAGGATTAATTTATGAAGTCAATAATAGATTAAATTAAGCTTAAACTTCGCAAGATTCATCTATAATTCTTTTAAAATTTAAATACATCTCATATGAATTGCAAAACGGATATAAATAACGTTGATTAACATTCAAAACTTGTTCTTAATTAATTAATTCAATGTGTTTATTTATAAAAATATACATCGAAGTAATTTGTTCATTTATGAAATTATATTAAAGTCAAAAATATAAATACTAACCGATCCATCCGAACGTCGGTCAAGGATCTATTTAAAGATATCATATCACTAGCCATTAAATTAAATTGATTTTCTTTAAATTTCTCCTTCATGATGGCTTCTTTTTCTGGCGGAATATGAACTGCTCTACCTGTGTACGAAATTATGTCATTTAATAATAAATTATTAATATTATAAACTCGGCATTAAATGAATTATTAATTGACCTTTTTCGCCTGGAAGTCCACTGTGTTCGGCTACTACAGGAGCAGGTCTCCATCTTCTTAAGCGTGATGACGGATATGAAATTAGATCACCTTGATCATCCAAATGATCATGAATTCTACCGGCTTCTATGGATTTTTTCTTGCTGTTTTCATTATTATTTCTAATACTATCTAGATTTAGATTAGCCACTTGCTGCAAACATTAGAAAAAAATATTACTACATAATAAAAGTAATATTAAAGCTTAACCACGTCAGCTGGGAATTTTTATAATATAAGTCCTTCTTATGAAGTAAGTATTAATGATGTATAGGAGTTTAATTATAATTTTCGATCTTATACATATGTGAAAATCAAGGGCAAATACACGATTGGATGTAACACAGAATAATATATTTCCAAACCATAAAAATTAAGTCGTTAATAATAATACGTAAATATAAAAATAATAACTTATTCGTGATTGAGAATTTAATATTTAACCATAATCAGTCATATATTGGTTCATAATAGTTTAGCGAATGAAAACCATCAAAAAATATTTTTAACATATCAGAAAGCTAGTGAAAAGATTTATACATATAAAGGGTACCGGACGAAAATTATGTTTTTGGACATCGTCCTTTTCAATAGTCAGTTATTTTTCAATTGTCAATCTGTTTATACGTATTGCTGTTGGTTGGTAGAGATCTAAAGCACAATTTTCAATGCATTTTTTTTGCCACTATATTTCGAGTGGAAGAATTTTTGTCGGAAAAGCAATTTTTATGAAAATGCATGTTTTACAAATTTCATCAAAAAGCGAATGGTTCAAACCATTTCCACTTGGAAATTTTGACCTAAACAATAAATCTTGAAGTATAACGGTGGTGAAAGTGGTGTGATGGATTGAAGTTGAAGTAAATTTGACTAGGTCTATTCGATACTCTTAGTCTAGAGTGCAAAAATATTTAAAAATAATTAGTAAGATTCATAAATAGGGTGTGAAGATACTACATCGTTTAAGTGATGAACCAAATCTGTACGGGTTCGAACGTGTCAAGAAATGATAAAATTGGAGGAAAATACTACATCGCTTTGACATGTAGTGGATAATATACTCAAACCAAAGTCACAAAAACAGTGGCTTTCTAAAGGGCAAGTACCACTGGCAACGCCGAAACTGAACCTACAGGTCAAAATAATCATTTTGTCTGTATGGTGGGCAGGGGCGGCTCGTGACTTTAAAAACAGATGGGGCATGATGAGGTTGAAGTGCCACCCACCTTTTTTTTCAAAAAAGAAACTGAACTGTAAAAAAAAACTCTTAATAATTATTTATTACTCTTGTCGCCATAGTGTGTAAAACACGGTTGCACGTGCCTTCGAAAATTTTGAATTGGCAATCAATCGAATTATGAAAACTTTAAAAGATTTTCATCAATCAGCTGATGATGCTATTCAAATTCCAGAAAAGAGAAATGCAAAATATAGTCAAAGAACATTGACTGTGTCGTTTATTTTTGAATCAAGTAGAAATATAGACCAGCGGAGCGTATACAGGTCTGCCCCAAACAGAGCTTTACGCAGCAAATAAAAAGTGACCTTCTGTATATGGTAATACGGAACTTTTCTCTTTACCTCCACTGCCAAACACTACTCATTCGCGACGGACTAATAGCTAAACTGAGGTTAGCAATCACGTGTTCAGGGCATATAGAAACCTGCCCCAAACAAACTTACGCAGCAAATGAAAAGCAAGTCTTTATACGGTAATACGGAATTTTTCTCTTTACCTCCAGTATCAAGCCAAACAATAACATTCGTTCGCCTCAAAGCTAGAGACCACGTGACCAGGGCGGATACAAGAATGCTCAAACACATACGAATACGGTTCTGTTTGCATATTTCAGCTTATAATTATATTTTTATTAGGAGAAATGTGTGTGGGGAAGTGCTCCGATTGCCCCTAAGGACGAGCCGCCCCCGATAATGGGATTGTAAAAGAATTATTCATCATAAAATTCTTAAATATAATGGCACAATTCTATTGTGATAAGCTGAAACGAATAAAAGATGCAATTCATGGATAAAAACACAATATTCAATAAACGCAAGATATTTTTCAACACGATAATGCTAGACCTCGTAGAGTTAAAATTACTCGAGATAAATTAATTAATTGAATATCAATAGAATTTAATTATTCATCCATCATATTCACCCGATCTTGCTCCATCGGATTACCATTTATTTAGATTAATGCAGCACTTTTGATCTGAAAAAAAATAAGAATATCGGAGAATAAAAAACACTTCTCGATCAATAATATTACATATCAAATTTTCCAGAAAAATGTGAGAAATTTATAGCTATCGAGAGATAATATATAATGACGGCAATGACCAAAAACTCAAGGGCCTTCCATTGAACAATAAAAAAAAATTAGCAATGCACAGAAATTATTTTCTAGCAAACCTAATATAAAAATTATTATTCTAAATGAGATGTCATTAAGTCCGTTACCAAAAATTAATTTAAATCTCGAGTTTAAACAATTAAGCACAAGCTTAACACGTTTACACTGTTTCTCCATTCGAATATGTAATTGCCGAAAATAAATTTGCACCCCAGACTGTATTGCTTAATTTCAAGAATCTATTAATTAAGTCAACGCGTGTGTACACACGTGCATGGCTACACAGGTGTGTAGTTTGAATTCCGTGTTAATTTTCTCTTTCTTCCACCGAGAAGAGAATTATTTTCGCCGAAAAGATGTAATTACAGCTGCTGCGGTGCCGCTGAAATAAATTGTTCAGAAGAAACGCCTCAAACAACCCCCAAACACTCCTCTCCCTCGCACAAATCAATCTCTGCAAACGACCAATCGTCACCGGGGAGAGTAGCGATTGCTCACTGTGTACTCTAACATTATTCCGAATACACATTCGGCCGTTTGCGACACTTAATAATGCGTGATTAGTTCCTTACTCCTAAGGGTTACTTGTTTCGCAATTTAGCAAGTTTAATCGTTATTCGTCCACTCGGACCACCCTTGTCCCGGGGATGATTTATTTTTGACCCACTTCAACCGGCGACTGTACAATGCCCAAGTATATACACGCTGAAAATGTATATTATTAAATTTAACAATTCACTATGCCATAATACAAGACCGTTTCTATTGCAGAGAGTTTAGCAATGCCCTCGACAAAACGCTATTTTTCTATTTAACAAATTGAATTAGCATATTCTTCCCATAATCTTTACAGTTTCAGTCATACAGAGGGCAATGTCTCTCCAGTCTGGAGACTCGCGTTCAATACTATCCCTCCCCCAGAGACACTATATGAATTAGGTATGATGTTGCATTTTTAAATTGCGCCTAGAGATAGAGTTTTTCATAAAAACAATATTTATTATTCGATCTGATGCGGCTATGGTGGTTGTCGGGTTGGGTTACGGCGAACGGCAGTGGATAATAAGCCCAGAGGACCAGAAATGACAGCTGTCGTTCGTCTGCTGTTTGGACATCTATGCAAATCGTAATTAACATCTACAGAACAAACAACCGGCACCCATCAATTTTGCATTCAAACAGGCCGACATGCTCCGACTAAATTTGTCTCTAATACAGAATGGCAAAAAAATAGAACGTTTAGATTATTAATTTCATTAAAAATCATTGATAGCAAATCAGTGCGTTTAGAGTATGCTTTCCCAAAAAAATCATATTTCTTCTATAAAACATAAAAAAATAATGTTTCTCAATAGTATATTATTAATGAAAACGTAACTAATGCATAATATATTTATTTGGGTAAGATAAACAAGGTAAGTGTTCTTCAGCCAACGATACTTGTAGCTTTAGTTTTTTTAGATATTATTGTTATATAATAAAAGTACTAAAGAATAATTTAACAAGTATTTAAATTTAATAATGCAATTCGTTTCAATGTAATTGGTAATACTGCACTACTATTATTGAGCTTTAAGCCTCACGTCTATAAAAATATGTCTATATACTCACCTTTTGAAGTTATTAACCTAGCCGGGTATCTTGGTTACCCCAAGTTTTTAATTTTTATTAAATAACTCCGTTAAATTAAATTATACATGTTAAAACCTTTTATAATGAATAAATATTATAAATTATCATTGACTATTATTGTCTGCAATTACGAAAAAAAATTAAAACAACAATATTCGCTGCTATCGACACGCGCGCTATGTTTTTTCTCGCTCGCATCCAGAACGATGTACCGAATTCGACTGAAACGTACGACACTTCGAGTGACACATGCTGCAAGAGCTCAGTCTGTGACGAGACATCACCGAGATTGTTGTCATTTACTCGTAATATTGATTACCCCCTTCAGACGACCCGATCGTTTTATAATAATATTAATAATAATAAGGCATTATCACTTAACTATTTTATTATTTGGATAATTACTTATATAATAAGTTTGAAATTGTATGTATGTATTTGCCATTTATGCATAAAGATATTATAAAATAAAATACTTCAGAATTAATTATTTTAGGTAGATTAATTAATACGATTAATAAATTTTAGTAATGAATTTTTTTTAAAAAAAATATCATTTAGGAAAAACTTAATAAATAGTTTTGAGAGTAATAAATATTTTTTTGATATTTTTCTTAACGTAGAATACATTTTATTAAAAATATTTTTTTTGTAAATAAGTCAATCGCACGATTTCACTCGCACTTGGCACATGTTACCGAATGCGAGCGAGAAAAAATATCGCGCCCGTGGCACCAGAAGCTAATATTGTTTGGACAATAATGGTCAATGATTATTTATAATATATATTATTTAAAATTTTTTAGACACATACAAAATGTTTATGACATATTAGATTATATTAAAATACTTATTCGAGAAAAATCAAAAACCTAGTGTTCCAAATAGTCCCCCATCGGCACGGCTAGGTTAAAGAGATATGATTTTGTGGATTATTCTTCATTATGTTTACCATCTTATATATAAAACATAATATGTTATTTAAATGCGTTAATAGATTGTCTCAGAAAAAAATATTTAGAATAATGATCTTGAAATTACTCTATTGATTTAATGACACATTTTGGTTTATCACAATAATATATATTTGGTGTTAAACCAGCAGTGTTTTTTTGTATAAATTAATAATTTAATGAACTCTATAAAAATAATCATCTTACTAAGAAAAAAATAAACACAAGTTCTGGAAGCTAAGTTCTTTTGACGAAAGTCTGTATTGAACTATTTTTTCAAGTAAACCAATTTAAAGCCCTACAAAACAAAGAATGTTTTTGACAATCTCTGAAAATTTGATATTATTTTGTATCAAAAAAGATAAAAATGCCGGAATTTTTGTTGCCTCAAAAAATCCAATCTGAATCAGCATTCATTGTAGTTACTAATGTCACGATATGTCTGGGATATATGTACCATATACCACATAAAAAAAAATTATGACTGTTTTTTTATCATACATTCTACATATTGTTAGGTCGATAGTAGTAGTGAAGGATTTTCAGTTGAAGTTACTTCCGAGATCAAAAAATGTGAATGTACAATTTAATAATAAAAGAAATTTCAGTCGTTTTTAATATTTTCAGACGTGCCCAAAACACCCCAATTGTATTAAAGCATTATTATATTAATACCTGCAATTTAATTGCCACAATCTACAGTTTCTAATCATAAATTTCGCTTAATCTATTAGGCAGCTTAGGCATAGATAATTTAAAGCAATTTGTAGCTAAGCGTTCACGAATCAATTGAATATTCGACAATTGTAATTAAGAGTAATTATTCACGAAATTTTGGCCACCATCCCACTCGACGAGGTCGATGACTTGGATTATATAACACGGAATGTACAACCGATGAAATGTTTATGAGGATCGAGTATTTATTCAATATATGAAATCAAAAGCAGATAGAATGTCCGGAGGAAATTCCTGCGGTACCTCTCTCTACATAAAAGAACTCGGGTATTATCCTTGATTGTATCCAAGTAGCTTTGTATCGGGGTACTCAGCTTACCACTCTTTGAGTGCGCGATGAATGGTGTATATGCTGAAGAACGTGTATGTATAAAGTGGTGGTATATTATATAGAATATGGCATCGCAATGGCTATTCGTCGCTTGAATCTTAGTTATATACAATATTGAATGGTTATAGGGTATTGATATGCATTTTTCTATAATTTTCAATAAAAAAATGTGATGTAAATGGACAGCATTGACAGGGGACGCTTAATGTACCGTGACGCGGTAGGGACGGACTAAAGGGACTTATCAGCCTGACCAGAATGGGCGTGTCCTGTTTGTGTAAACTCCGAATTCGACGAAAGCTGTCAGGGCTTTTATGGGTTTGGTGGTGTCGGAGACAAGGTGTCGGCCCGCGGGATGGACTTGTCGATCGATCCAAAGATTACAGCCACACACTGAAACGGAAAGACGTTTTCATTCGGGGGCGAGCTGTCGGCTTTCGGGGGTTTGTAATTTCGAGGTTCACCTAAAAAGTGACAGGGCGGGTAAACAGGGATATATCACTGTACTCACATACGTTTGATATTCAATTTATATATGTATTTTCGAAAAAAACAGCAATTCTTTTTAATTGTTTATTTAATTATTCTTGCGCTCGAGTTTCGAGAATTTTTCCAGCTTTTAAGTGTCTGAAAAGCTTTTAAACGACTCGACAAATCGCATTATATTCGAGTGATTGTTTCGCTCAACCGGAATAATGTCTTCAGGAGTTGAAATTTTATAACATTCAATGTTAAAGTTATCCTTGCAGCGCGCAAAATGCATTCTACTTGCAAAACTTTGCGCTGCGACGGACAACTTTTGATACAAAATATTTGTATACTTTATAATGATCCTTGGCCGGGGGGAAAGTTTTTTAAAGTTTACATCCTGTAAGTAATTTGTTTGTGAATAATCTTCAAACGTTGCATACAAATCGCGAAACTTTTCCCCAAGAAAATATGACGCACTCGAGTATTATTCAGTGTTTTTTGCATATCAAAAGTTATTAGTTTTTAATCTAAAACGTTTCAACATACGCTCGGTTAAAGTTTTTGTTAAAATTAATTGGATGAAAATGTAGCAGCTTTCACAAGTATATATAATATATATACAACAAAATTACAACATCTTTGTTTTAATTGAGATAATAGGATTATGTATTCGGGCTCATACATTTTATTTGTTAACACAACGCACAGCACTCAAACTAATAAAGCTGTTCGCGTGTAATATAATTTTAAAATAAATTCATTAATTTTTCATATCAAATTACAATTTTAGGTTCATATTTCGAGTTAAAAAAATAATACGATACGCTTTTTAACCACGATCTCATTTTTTCGCGTTTAATTAGAATATCTTTTGGCTACACTCCAGTATATTTAGAATCTGATATAATTTATTGTTGACCTAATTATTTCTGTGTTCCATTTAATTCATATTAAAATGTGCGAATTTTGGTCGCTGCAAATTTATCAGCTTGCGGTCATCTGTACGTGAAATCGCGGTCTTTGGAAATTTTCCCATTATGCGAAATTAATTGAATGAAATTGTGTAAACTATGTCCGGTTAATATGGCGAGGTTTATTTTCATTAAAATAATAAAAAAAAAACTATTATCAGATTGTGGAGAGTAAATATTTGTGTATGTCAGCGGTGTTAACTACAGCTTTACACCTCGTCACGTTTTTCATGTCCCGTATATTTATTATAGCCGCTCAGTCGTAATATTTTTCGCCCATTGTCGTAAAATTATTTTATCCGTGATCAGCGCAAAATGTTTACAATGCATTCAGCCATATTATAGATAATATTAAAGTACATATGTTTTTGATATTATGACTACAAAAAAAATATTAAAAACAGATATTGATAAATCGGCGAAACGTCAAAGGGCGTAATAAAATCAACCCTGACAATACCGCCCCGAAAACAGTCATGATTACGATTGCGACAATCTATGATAAAATATATCACCAATCATAGCAATCGGATAATTTCATTAATGCCTGAGATGCTGGAAAATGTGAAAATTAGTGAATACAAAATATCCAATGTAATAAAAGAGTCATAGTATTAATATACAAACCGTACTTACAGGGTCTATCGGGGACCTCAAGTTTTTCATTTTTTTTTAATAACTCTTTTAATTTACAGTCAACCCTCCTATAACGTATCCTGTAAATCGCTGTTTTCTACATAATTCTAATATTTTTAAGGTCAATTTAGATATTTTGTAAATCTATAATACATTACCGAGCGAAATAAAGGTCAATGCTCTTTGGTTGACAAGGAATTTTGTAAAAAGCAGCGATTTAGAGGAAACGCTATAGAAGGGCTGACTATATATCCATCATATCGCAAACTTTTAGCAATTGTCTAAATAATCATTGCAAAATTTCACTTATTTTTTATCGTTCAATACGAAAAATAAACTAAAAAGTATTAGGGAAAGCGGAAAGAAATGACATTTTAATTGTGACAATAGTTAAACAAAAACTTATTACTCCCCCACAGAATATGCAATTTTTATTATCTTTGTCGTAAAGCTCTAGAGGTTTTTTTTTATTAAAATACGACTCTGGGTAATTATTTACTTGTTTTAATCGAAAAGTGAAGGTGCTAAATCAGGTAAATGTGGTGGATATTGCAGAACTTTCAAATTTAGCTCTCTTATTTGCTCTTGCGTAATTCTTCCTGCCTATGAGCTTTCATTAATATTCCGCAGAACTCTTCTTTGATTATCTTTCACAACTACTCGTTTTTTTAATACTCCCATTATAAATCTTGGTAGCTGGGCATAATAGCCTTCTGCTGTAACTGATTAAACAACCAGGTTTTCAAAAGTATAGTGAATTATTCCCAAAATATCTCATTAAATACAAAAGAAGTAATATTTTTAGTCAATGGCCCATGGGTAGACACAGGTAGCTGATTCGTTGAAAGCCATTGTTCTTTTCTCATTAGATTGATATAGAGGACCCACTTATCACCCTCAGTAACAATTCTTCATAAGAAACTGATCAGTTTCTTATCTGGACATTAAAGATAAAACAATATGGTTATCCGTTGTTCTAATAAGAGGGTTATAGAAAATACGCTATAAAATTCTTTATCTAATTTATTTCCGTGCACTTTAAATATTATTCTTTACTTTTGATCATGAATTAACCAGGTTTTGTGATAATTATATTATTGTTTTACTCGGATCGGAATCCATTAATGAGATTAAAGTGTCATCATTGATTTTAAAAAGTCTACCTTATTTTGATTTATCTTTTGATCGACTTTCACTATTCATCATATAAATGATGAAAAAGATCATATAAAAACAGCATACAATATCGAAATTATGTCTCTTCAATCTCCAGCCGTTGCATTTTTCACCATAAGCCAAATTGAATAAAAAAATTAAAACAAACAGATTATCAACATACCTTTAAAACGATATTAATCATAACGTGTTAAATCAACGGCAACCGTTGACAAACTGTTTTTTAAGTAAGTCATTTCTTTCTGCTTTACATAATACATAAATTATGTAAATCCAGACTAGATTAATATTAAAGGCACTGCTCAATCTTGGATATCACGTTTATAAAAATAATAAAAAGAAAACAACTGACAAAGATTTGAAAGAACCATTACGACAAACGCCAATATATTACTTGCCAGAAGTTTCGTAGTTTACTCTGTCTGCTAGTATGCAGTGGAAACATAAACCATCTAGTTGTCAGACATAGAATGGCTTCGTATCCATCTTAGAGAAGCTGAATATGAATAATGAAACAAGAATATCAACAAAATAAGCCCTTCATTGCGCACATAAAAACATTACGAAAAATATACAAAGGAATCAGAAAGATTATAAAAGTATAGTACAGTTTAAGACTTTAAGTAGGCCTTTCTAAGATGAAGCATCGTTACCAAAGGCTGTATTATATTTTTAAAATATAAATTAATACGAAATTGTGAATGCTGAGAAATTCTAAGAGTGAACAACGCCACCGATTCAATCGAGAAGGAAATGGAGCTATTGAATAACATCAAAAGAATAAAACTTGAATACTCTGTGAACTTTACAAGAGGAGCAGAGATATTAAATATTATTATCAATACAAAAAAGGAGAAAATGGATGCATCCTTATATAGAACTGCCAACCTTAACATCAAGATATTCATCTCTATTGTAATAATCTCTGAAAACGATCTATGCGTTAACAAAATGGAATCTTAATTAAATTATTGAAATATGTATTTAGGCTTCAGTTCATTTTCGCCAGTTATATATATTATTACAGCAATATTTAGATGAATTTCAAGGCTATCTCGTTTCGACGCCACTTCCGGGCAGGATTTTTCACACGCTTGAATTTTTGATTTATTAGTTATGAATGGTATATGATAGGATTTAAATTTAAGCTCAATGTTTCTCTCTCTCTCTCTCTCTCTCTCCATCCGGCGCCAGAGTTTGAATCATCCTCTGCCATAAAACTTTCCGAGTGCACTTGATGCTCATATCTGATGGTCTTGGCACCTGGCGTTCCTCTCGCATAATTGCTTATATGTAACATTCGCAGAGTGGGACTGGGCACGAAATAAAATTATGGTTTGAAGCACGTGCTCTAAATTATGCGCACCCCCGAAACACTGCGTTACATACTGTGAATGCTCCGGTGGCTTCGGGTCTTTTGTCTGGTCGCGGAGAAATAGCTGACGATAGTTATGGCCTGAATTTTCGAGCCAACTAAAGGATGGAAATTTACGAGTGGATGAGGTAACGCTGTATATAAATTATATTTGTGGTAAATAGAGCGAGCTTACAATTTAAGCTTCCGCATATTGAACTTTAGACATAAAAACATACCATTTTCAATATGGTTTATTAAATAAACTAACCGTGGGTTTGGCCAGATTTAAGAGTATAATAAAATCTATAATCAACGATTAGAAAATATATAGATTTTTTTTAAAAGCTAAGCGTGAGCTGACGTATCTTGGCAGTGTTAGCTACAAATTGTTACAATAAAGCAGTCTTTCTTACTTATAAACGATTTTTTTAATATAAACGCGATGCATCTTTTCACTTATATATTCATTGTTTTTGTCGTATAAATATTTTATTATTAATATTAAAATATATATATTTTTTTGAATCAAGATTTCTTTTTATTGAGACAAAGAAAAACTATTTGGCTTCCTTACGCATATGACTCACAAAATAATATATAGTCATATATTACATTTATTTATGTAACTGGGTCAACGTAAGAATATATTCATACGTACATTGTAGTTTAATATAATTTTAATGACTATTTAAGTATTTTAGAACGATATGTGACACTTTTTGATGAAAATAAATTATGTTATTATTTTTTTTATGAATAAGCTAATTTGTGATATTTTTTTCTCATTTTTTCATTAAATATATATTTTAATTGAGTTTTGAATTTTTATTTTATATGTTTTGGAAAATAAACACTAGTTTTTATTATATATTAAAAATTATAAGTAAGAAAATCATCATAGCCGTGCCATTTGGGAACCCAAGTTTTTGAGTCATTTACGTGACAAATTGATTAGTTAAAAAAATCCAAAATAACGACCAAATTATGAAGCTTGTCACGAATAACTATTATTAGAAAAATCATTTTTTTTTAAATTGAGGTGCTTAGGGTCTCTAAGAGACCCCCTTCGGACGACACGGTTGGTTTCGTGTGGCCATGACGGATTGGTTAAATATAAAATTGGATAAAAATATAACAATATTTGAATTTTATAAAGAAATACTCAAAATAATAGAATCAAGAGCTTTTTAATCTAATATTTTGGGGTCATATTAAGTTAGGTCAGCTTCAGTTATAGATTAGGTTAGGTTAAATTATTTCAGACATACACAGACGTCTAACTTCAATAAAACAAACGAAAAAAGGTTTAAATCAAATTTAATCCTAATAAAAATTATACAGTGCCTAATTACAATTTGATATTTATGCTAAAAAATATGCATTTGCGTTTAAACCGACTGAAAAAGCTAAAATCGATTAAAATTATTAAGGTTTAGGATAGTGGCTGTTCGGGGATAAAATATTTGGGGGGCTGACCCGATGTTAGCGCGCAGGGCTCCAGCGCGCCGATCTTTGCGCGTGGACTTTAGCGCCCGACGTTAGCGCGCAAATTATTACTTTTATATAAACATATAATAATTTATTATATTCGTGAAATGTGTTATATTTTCTTATATATGTAGATTAAAAATTGTAAAATCACATTATAAAAAAAACATTCATTAATATCAAAATAAAACATACATAAGTATAAAAAGTTTAAAACACACATTTGTACATATAAATAAAAAAACAAATTCAATTTTCAATATTACTAGCTATTCTTCTTAAAAAATCTAATTTATTGTCAACATTATAAGTTGAAATTATCGCTTCCAATCTATGCATTTTGGCATATTTTGGTTTTGAGGAATTTTTAAAAATGCATACCTTATTTGAAAAATATCCAGACTTTTCTAGTCTCTGTACTGTTGATACTACAAAAGCTGTAATATTAATGTTTACAATTATAATATTTGGTTTCCCTTTTTTCACCCTTTCATATCTTTAATTCTTGGAATTCTAAACTGTATAATCTACGATTTTAGTATTATTTACGTTAGAAAAACTCATTCAAACAAAACAATTTTTCTGATGGCACTTCACTTCCGTCGCTAATGGATGGATACTCAAATTCCTGGTAATTTAAATTGATAAATTTCCAATGGATAAAATGGTTGTGGATACGTTTGTAAAAGTACCAACTAATTTTAAAAAAGATGTAATTTTGGATTAATAGTCAACAATACAAAATAATATTATTTTGCGCACTAATGTCGGCGCGTTAAGGTCCCACGTGCTAAAATCGGGGTTGTACTGCGCGCTAATACTGGAGCGCTAATGCTGGAGCGCTAAGATCGGCGCGCTAGAGTCCCGCGCGCTTAAGTCGGGGTGCCATTTGGGGATGCTGCGGATAATTAAAAATGAATAAAAGTGTATTTTGCTCATATTTCATTGAAGACATAAAAAACGAAATGAAATAAAATCCCGATTCGCAGCGCAACACAGCGCTTAGCGACGAGATAACCCCTCTTGCCCCGCTGCCACCCCGCATCCAACCATTACTCAGCGCTGGTAGGGCTGACGAGCCCTGCGGGCCGTAACACGAAATATAAATTTAATTTATATATTCATATACATAATTTATAATAAATAGACACATATATTAATACATTAATATATAAAAATATATTTTACTTCAATTTGATTGGGTGTGCTGCTAGTGTGCATGGACAAACCGCCCTTGGTTAAAACATTTTACGCTTTATTTTATGGGCTAAAACTATTATATAAAAAATCCCTATAAAATAATTATAAATACACGGAATAATTATCTAAGCTACATAAAACCAAATCATTGAGTTATACAAAATCATCAAGTATATGTAAAAATATTGAAATCGGAAAATTTATTAATGTATATGTACAAATATGTTAAAGATTGATAAAAAAAAATGTTGGAATAAACTTAAACTTAATGACTAGAGAGATAGTCAAACATTTACATATATTAAAAGTAAGTAAAACAATAAATTAATATGGAAGGTCCCAATATTATATTTTTTAATTATTCCGACACATCGTTATATTTTTTCTAATATTATATATTTTTTTAATAATATTTGGTTTTATATGAAAAAAAAGTGTTTTTTTTTTACCTAAACTAGGTTAATAAACATGTTATATTTTATAAGAGGACACTAAGCCTAAAATATTTCACACGGCGGCAGTTGTCAGCATTGGCCCTTATAAAATCCCTTCCGGTGTTTAAGGGTGGTTGAAGGGCAAACTAGAATAAATTTTGACATTTGACGAATATTCTGGTAAATTTACTCGTCCAGTGTAAACGGATGTCCATACACTGCCGCGTGAACAAACTTGACCCGTGCAAACATTGCTCTATGCGAATATGCGCACACGGGTCCAAATATTTTTATTTCTTGGAAATTTGTATACAAAAAGTGTTTCGTGATTTAAATAATATTAATTTGCGAAATCACGTTTTGATGTACGCAAAAGGGCTCCGTGTCGCGTGCTACAAAATAAATGCAAAGAATTCAACTAAAAATTCTATCGTGCTAATTAGTACGGCCTGCTGTTTTTTTTCCGCCGTTTTGTAGGTGTGAGCTTTGCCCGGTGACGTTTTAACTTAATTAAAAATCTTTGGACAACAAAAAAAGTCCCCTGACAACCGCGGTTTTTGTTGGCGCGGTTTTGTGCCGCATGCGGTTTGCGAACCAAAACCGCTATACGTTTTCCCTTAATTTAACAATCTCATAATTCCTCTGGGTGACAAATAAATTTGGCAAAATGATAAATATGTACAGAAAGATTCTATTAAAATAGTATTCGCATATTAAAGAGAAAAATATGAATAAATTATTATGTAATTCGCAAGTGGCGCAAATTGGCGACGAAAAAGAATAATTAAGGAAGAGGGTGATAATTCAGAAACAGAAATGCAATTTCATGAGAAAAATAAATTCTGCTGCGTAAGGGGGTTGAATTATATTAGGAGGCCTTTGCAATAATTGCCTAATTATCTACACCCAAGATGAGATAATCATTGTTTAAGTTTCATTTTATCTCTGCTATCTGAATATTATAAAATAGCTTTAAAATCCTCTAATAATAAATTCAAAATAAATTAATTACATTTTTTTTTATTATCAAATATATTCGTAGATTGAGGTTTTTATATATTTTTTTTATTGTAAATACTTTTTAAAAGTATCAATAACTTAATATAACCTTTACTTAAAATGTGTTAAATGAAAAACATATAGACCAATGCTTTTAAATGTTAATGGTGTATTTTTAAGTGGTGCCTTGCAATAAAAAATTAAAAGCTGGTATAAATATTCACCCTTTTTAAAATATATTACATCACGTGACAAGCAACCTTTAATAACAAATTCAAAATGAATACCATTTGTTTTGTTGTCGTCCTATTCTAACATACGTATTTCGTATCGGTCACACTGCTCGCCTGGCGAACAATAATAATAAACTCTAAATGGCCGCCGATTATTGTGTTGCCGTCCCCTTCTAATATACGTGTTTCGTTTCGACCACACCATGCATCGGGCGATCAATAATAATAAATTCAAAATGGCTGATGTTTGTTTTGTTACGGTATTAATATTATTTTTATTTTTTTTAATATTTATTTATTTTGACTATGATAAATGCCAAGTACAGAAAGATTCGCAGTTTACCCCTATAAAGATTCTAAAGACTCAAAAGGATGCAAGGGGAAGTGTCAAACGGATTTATATTATTTGTATTATGATTATTTATTCAACGCAGGATAGAAGCCATTAAATTAATTAATTCCAACGCCCCAAACTACCTACATAAATATATTTTTACAAGTATAAATATTATAAATGACCATTGTCCTTTATTTTCTGCACCACGAGTGGGATGTTATTTTTTGCTCGCTCCGGTATAATGTGCCGATTGCGAGTGAGATGTGCGGCGAGTCATTACACTTACATTTACACGTCATATCGATTAGTTAAAAAATCCGAAATATTTATTAAATTATGAAGCATATAATAAATAACTAATTTTATACTTAGAATAACCCATTTAAAAAATAAATGTCAAAATATTGATGTGGAATTCATCAATATCTTGACTAGAAATGCTTGGGGTCCTTAAGAAACCCCCTTCGGGTGACGCGGTTGTGTTCGACTGGCTGTGACGGATGGATTAAAGAACACAATCCCATGTATCACTCTTCTCTCATGCTCTGTTTTTCTAATCACCATTAGTATTTCCAAATTATTCTCTCTACTTTCTCGTTATGTTTCTGAAGAACCGTGAATTTTTGGCAGCGTTCTTGGGAGGAGTCATTCTTTGTTTTTCGTACTTTGCTTGTCAATTGGACTTGTATTCGTAGATATAGATGAAGGTGGGTAAATTTAGAAAGAAGGAATGGGTTTAGGATATCTGATTGGAAGTAATTCTGTCGATCTATTTTTTATGAGGTTAATCTATTTTTTTTAGTATTATTTGAGTATTCATTGACATGAGAGAATACTCAAATATAGGCAACAAAAAAATTATATCTTTTTTATTCTCATGTCAAAACAGCGAGTACTTTGCATTTCGTGATCTTAAAATAAACACAATATAATTACTCCCTCACTTACATTAAAAACAATTACATAATAAATTTTGCTCTGAAAACCTTTTTACATGATGATGTACACAGGTTCAAATAAAACATAAGCCCTAACATTGCAGAAAGTTTTCCATGAAATTCAAAAATAATCCAGAGGCTCTTAATAAACCTAAAGCTCTGCAATTAACCGGCGCTGAAATAAATTGCAAAAAAATCTCTATGCATTGCGAATTTATAGCAACAGGGCCGCACTGGCGCTAAATCACCGGGCGACATATTTATTGTTCCGAGATAATAAAGCAGCAAATTAGCAGGTCGTAAGTGCAGTTTTGATTGAGGCAGTCCAGCTTGACCCTGGTGATTTATTAGGCAATAACGGGGCAAGGTGCGGAGGGGAGGGGGGCAGGGGCCGTAAACAACAAACAAGTCCGACCCTGGCGGGGCGCCCACTCCGGCCCGGGTCTGCCCCGGCAATTTGTGAGCCCGCGACCTACGTAATCATGATTTATGACCGGCCCATTGTGAGCAAACACCACATTATATGGGCTGCGACGATTGTGTGTGTCTTTAATCGTCCTCCGGCCCGAATAATTATGGGGAGTCCCCCGAAATGTTTGCGAGTTTTAAAATATTTAACAATCGATGCGGCCGTTTACTGCCTCTGAAACAATGTGTAATTATCTATAGTACGCCAATGATTAAGCAATTATTTTATTCTCGTGCAATTTAGGTAAAAGCGATTGTAATTACTGTAGTTAATCAACATTAAGAGCGGTCAGTGCGTGGTTGGGTGAACATCAAGGATCACTGAGCCGATTGTAAAGGGATTGTGAAGCTTAGAGGCCGTATCTCATAAAAAAAATTATTTTATTCATGGTTTCATTTTTAAAACTGGAATTTTTCACTGGTGTGATTTTCCACTACAATATTTATGGATTATATTGTATGGATATTGTTTTAAAAAATCTTTCTAAATATGCCAAACTCGATAATAGTCGATATTAATATTTTTACGGATTTTATACAGGATCAAATGTATTAACCGCTTCTCTAAAATAGAGATAAACGCGAATCTGCATCTGTACGCGGAGTTGTTTTTTACCTAATTGTTTTATCGACACTGGTCTATTTACACCGTTTTTACTTCTATAAAATAGCATTTTCTTATCAATAAATTATTAATAAATGTGAGGTAGAGGTAGTATATATTATTTTATCTTTATTGAAAAAATAAGCTAGATTCATAAAGTGTTCGTAATAATAAATCCATCAAATGATCTAAGTGATCAAAAATGTCAACCGTGACCACTTACCGATACAGCATCCAGGCACGCAAGCCTACTCAGGTCAGGCAAACAACAGAATTGTGCTTTAAAATAATAAAGTAAATAAAAGTCTGAACAAACGTTAAATACGATCAACAAACAAACTTTTATTAAAATTAAATAATTTTATTTGTTTTTCAAATAATGTATGTAAAAATTTTTGCCATCCTTGACACGCATCTCTACTGGTCCATGAGATTTGACTGTAAAACTATAGCGACATATTTAAATATATTTTTTAATTGGTTTCTTTATCTTGTTATACATAAGTAAAAGTTGCGCTCTCTAATGTGAATCGTCCCGCGTTGTAGACCCGATTCCTGTGCACATGAGTGTCTAGCGCGCCGCGTTAAAAGGATTAACATAACAACAACAAAAAATAATACTTATGCAACCCGCAAACTTTTTTTTACACGGACGTTTTTAACAAAATATTTATATTTGTATTTTCCTTAAATTTATCGACTAACAGCTGCTTTGTATTTGTACAAGGACATTCAATTTGCTAAGAGTATAGAACAGCATTTTCTTACGAATCCGAAGTAGAAAGAGCTTTAAAATTCTAAAGGGACTTGTATAGTTGTATGGCTGGATATCAACAAATGTCTAAACATCTAATAAAACAAAAAACACAGAAGTGGGTAGCAGATTTCCTAAAAATAATAATAAATAAAAAGCACATTAGACTTTTTCCACGATTTTCTCTACCCCAATAATAATGTTTTTTTAATCCATTGGCGGTTCCAAAACAACCGCGTCTTCCGAATAGGGGATCTCAGATACCTTCAAGCATTTCACGTCTAGGGATTGATGATTCTTGATTGTTTAAAGAAATTACTATACTCTGGATATTTAACTAATCAATATGATGCGTAAATGTTACGCTTACTCGGCAATATCCCGCCACAGACTGAGCTCTCACCGCACGTGTCAATCGCACTCAGCACATCGTATCGAGCGAGATAAAACATCGCGCGCGTGGCAACAGCAGTGAATATTGGTGTTTTTTTTTTGCAATTACAGATGATTATTTATAATACATAATCTTTAGACTTTTATAGACAAATACAAAAATTTTGTGACATGTTGGATTTA
>JAGXCT010036721.1:87604-99263 GCA_022495035.1 Philopotamus ludificatus | reverse complement strand
TGTTTGATTTCTTAAAAAAAATATTGTTTTTTCTGACCGCGTAAAATGGGTACCGTGTAAATCGAGGGATTGGTGTTCGACTTACGCGACTTCGAATAATAATCGAAATCGCGTAAGTCGAGGAATGACTGTACAGCGGTACCTCGGTATACGTCCGCTTTGGAATAAGTCTAGCTTGAAATATGGTGGAGTTTCGACAAGAAAAATCTTGATTGATACACGACCTTTGTTTGGAATATGATTCTTTCTTTGGAATTCTACCCTAAAAGTGTTTTGGAAAGATCACTTTACTATCATCCATTGCATATCTTTCAATGATAAAGCTTGAGAAACAAAAGAAAGACATTGAACGTTTATTTGTGAAGTATTTATTTATTTGTCGTATGAGATAATAATACAATCCATAATAATAATATAATCTATAATACTAATAATAATAATAATAATAATAGGAATTAAAATAATAATTTGTGAAGTGATGGCGATGTGGATGAGTTAGTGAATGGACACTAGAAAAGCTAACCAATGAAGAGATGCAGGAACTATGAAAGATATCTTCAGGTTCGGAATAGGAGGAGATGGAGATAGAAGAAGGCTCTACTTCACTAATCAAGACAATCTTTGCTAAATGGATGGATGTCAAAAACTTTGCAGAGAAGTACAACAACAACCAAGTCTAAAAAAACTGCAATAGAACGATCAGATAATGTCACATTTACGAAACATCTTGAGGAGAATGTAGAAGCAGAATTCTTTGGACAGATGTTTAGTGTCAAACCTCAAAAACTTATGATTCTCAACCATATTCAAATAGGTTAAAGAGAAAATTAAAGCTCGCTAAATTAAAAAAGCAGTGTTCAAATTATTATATACAACCCGTCATAGCTTGGAGGTAATTGCAATCAAATTATGATTGTTAAAGTTAATTGCCAATAAGCGCAGATAGTATTCAGATGGGTGACCATTCTGAATACTTCTGAGTGACGCTGGTCAACAGAGGGGTGGGATGAAGGCTGACGACCTTCATTTCACAAAACAATAATTGTCAAAAATATAAACTGAGAAGCGGGCAGCAGCGCTCTTCAGTATAAAAAAAATCACTGCGGTGCAGAAAGCAACGGGAAACCACTGCACTATATATTCCCATGAAAACCATGTTCATGGTTCACCATAAGGGGAATCATGCACATGGTCACGATCCTCAGAAATGAGGGAAAGTGGATTAATATCTTATATAAAAATATAATAATATGTAATCGCTTCACGACTCAAAAAAAAAAATACAACCCAGATACATACAAGCAAGAATTTGTTTGGTATAAGTCCAAGGAATTAAAACGGATTAAAGACCTATACCAAGATACCACTGTATTAAAATCATCATCGGTGAGCTCCATAACTGCGAATAAAATGGTGAAGATTTTGCTTAATTGAAAACAATAAATTGAGTCTAAAGAAATAAAGAACATAAAAATGCCTTCACGTTTTTTTACGTTTTCTCGCTATTTTCGTAAAATTCTCCGTTTAATTTTAATACATTCCCTTTTACGTCTTAAATATTTAAGTAGTGAAAATCGATGATATAGTGGACATACATGTTCACGGAGACAGAGTTCCCTCCGATAAAGAATAAATATTTTAATCATTGGGATTAGCTAATAAAAATATCAGCTTACGGATAATCAACAAAATATTTTCACTAGGCCCTTTCACTTAGTATTCTTGGACGAGATTTTCAATTTTCTTTTAATTCGCTTTTTGAGCCACCGTGACGGATGGAAAATCATTATTGATCAAATTCTCAAATCAAAATCAAAATCGGTCAAAGTTTTCATATTTTTTAAATTATACTTTTAAAAAAATAAGGGTCGAGTCTCAGATCATCTATGCATCAGGGCCCAAAATTTCCAGCTACTTTACTGCCCAAATTTCGCTTAATTAGAATTAAATGGGTAGAAGAAAAAAATCTTTCAAACCATTATACGTTTTCCCCATAATTCTAGTCACTACAATAAAGTAAAAACGGGGATTCATTGTAAATAAAACTGTAAAAAAAATAAAACTTATTTTCTGAGGTTTAATTTCGTTTTTCTCAAAAACATCATTATTAATTTTGTCCCCTTCAAAATACTTATCAATTTTAGCCCTTTCAGCGATTCTTTTTTTATCTCCTTAATTCTGACAAAACGTCGTCCTTTTATATATTTTTTTTCTACAATAGATTGAAATCGCTGGCAGTTATGTCTGTCGAATACGGAGTCTGAGATATCATAAAAGTATTGTTTCTGACCAAATATTTTATCCACATTTTCCATTTTTAAATTAATATTAACAAAATAAAAAAAATAAAAAATTGGATTTATACAGCCTGCGGTTATTTTTCACGAAATTCAGTTAACATTCGATATCTTAGCTATTTATTTTACTAACTCCCAGAATCCAAACTTGATTATATGACACTTTTAGAGCGACAGTTAATGCTTTTCTCAAAGAAATCTAGTCTTAAATAAAACAAATCAAACATAAAATTTACTTGATAAATTGAATATCTACGATTTTCATAGTTATTTAAATAATTAAATGCAATTTTTCATATATTTATTTATATAATGCATAAAACGAGGATTGAATATACAACTATTAATAAATTCTAGACCTAGGTCCGTGGCATATTAACCCAAATACAGCGCACGATCAAACTATTTGACCTAAAAGATCGAATCGGAGGAGAATGCTTCCTCTCGCCTCGAGGGAATTCGTTCGAGAATTTAATATCCGAATGCCTAAGCGTTCCTCTCAATAGTGCTCTTCATAGCATAATTTATAAATTCTCTCCATAAACCATTACATACGCGAAGTGACTTTATTTAATAAATATTTTTTCAGATACGATCAAAATGCATCTCTCAAGAGGTTTGATTAGCATATGTTTCCTGGCCGTATTAACAATATTACCAGTGATTGAGTCCGTGAATAGACGCTCCGGAGTAGATCTGGAGGAGAAAGAGCCTCAAGGCTCACTGAGAGGTGTGCTGCGAGCACTGGAGAGACGTCGTCGAACACCGACTGGGCCCTATCCTTTAGCCAGCTTCCAAGATCATGAAGATCCACAGGATATTATCGATTATCTAGAATCGAGAAATGATTATCAAACAGGTACATTTTATATTTGCTATAAATGTAAGAATATTTATATTTTCTAACAATTATTATTAATATATATGATTTTATATACATTTTAGATCCTAATGGACGTCCTGTAGGAAAATCGCCGCTTCTTAATTATTTAGATAAGGAGGAATATCCGTTAGACGACGCTGATCCTATTTACAAAAGCACCGTGTTCAGAGAACGAAACGATCAATTAAAAGAGCATTATAAACCGGTCGCCTCGAAAAAGAGCTCGTCAGCTTTCCGCGAACGCGAATCCAAGCAAAATAATTATCAAATGGATGATTTGCAAGAATTATTCTTGAAGAATTTGGTCGAGAGGGAAGAGGAGGAGCAGCGCGAGGAGTCAGATGCCGAATATGCCGAACTATTGCGAAGGCTCTGGGAAAAATACAAGTACAACCATCCAGAATCTTACTACAACGAACAACGAGAATCGTTGGGTCCTTACAAAGAGAGGAACATACGCAAACGCCAGATCCCAGGAGATTACATACCAGGCGGCGGTTGGGGACCGATAGCCTTCAAAAAGAAACGCAGCTCCAAACAACGCGTGGACACCAACGAAAATCCCGATTTCTTGTACTCTCTCAAGTTCGTATCCCAAGATCCGGCCGCTGTTGAGAATTTAAAAGACGATAAACTCGTAGACGAAGAAGAAGATCCGGACATATCGAAAATAATCAACATAAACGGACCCGACTCAAGATATTCTACGTACGACATGCCGATATCGCAGCCTCTGGACTTGGACGATGACTCAAAACTGACTCTTCAACCGCTCAACTATCCTTCAGGCGACGAAGTCTTTCTACCTGATGGTAGCGAGATAATAGAATCACCGGTAGGCAGTGAAAATCTCTATCCCATCACCAAACGCAGCAACTCGTTGTCATCACGCGCCATGTACAATCAGAGATTCGCCAAAAGAAACCTACCGAACAATAAAATGTTCAGAAGTTCAGTGACAGATCCTAAAGTAATGAAAGATCTCAGCAGCATATTCGGCGGTAGCGAATTTACTTCAGGACACGGATTACTTCAGAAACCGGTCAAAAGAAGCAATGCACCCGACGACGATTCGCACGAATCTAAATCTCCAACAGCATCCGCACGCAGCCATCATCTGTCCAACGAATCCCACGAGAACACACACAACGACAGCTCGCATGAAGAACACGATCATGACCACGGACACAACGATCATGATCATGAACATGAACATCCTCATTCTCGCCACGAACACGAAAACAAACCACCGCTCTTGGCAAATACCAACAACGGCTTCGATCATTCGCACGAGGGCAATGAAAAAGAAGTAGAATTCGAAGACACGGAAGAAACGCACATAAAGCTAGAGCATCCGATTATTTTAAAGAAGAAGTCTATAGATTGGTCCAAATATTTCGGCATTGATAAACGCAAGAAGAAGTCGTTGAATTACAGCGGAAGGGATTATGTAGAGAAGGCGAAACGCTTCATGAACTCGTATTCACTTCAAAACTTTCGCAATCACGATATGAAAGATAACGAAGAAGAGAATACGTTCGAAGATAAGCGCAAACCTAAACAGATAGACAGATTAAAGCTGGACAGCATGGATAACAAATTGAAGAATATGGAAACGGCCATGGTAGACGAAGCGTTGGAATATGAAGGAGGCAACGATGGTCTGGATACTAAAGAGGAACAAGAAATGAAAGAGAAAATATTATCACGATTAGCTGCCGCTTATAGCTTGGACAAAATGCGTAAAGCACTAAAGGATTTTAAACTCAGTTTACAATCACAGAAAATCTCTATGAAAGACAATCCACACAGTGAGGTTAACGAAGATAAAGAAAAGCGCATCGTGAAAGAAGTCACAACTGATAATGATGTTAAACACGAATTGGACACCGAAGACATCAAAGCGATCGAAGATAACCTGTTTGAAAATGAACAAGGCGCCGGACACTTTTTGAACGGACCGGTGGAGGTTATGTCCGAAGGATACATGGGAGGAAATGGATTAAACAGCAAAGGAATGCATTTGGATAGTAAGTATCGATACAACTCAACTCTAAAATGTCAAAAATCATACATAACCTTAAAAATTCGTCTTGAGTGCAGCGTCATTCAATTTTCAAATCGTTCAAAACAAATGAATCATAAAAACGCCATTTTGTTTGAGCAAGTCGTAACAACTTTTTTATTGTCCATCTCTCTATATAATTTTATGATATAATTTTATTTGTAGATCAAGATGGAACCTGTCCTATATTAGATCGCATTGTAAGAAAATGTCATAACATTGATATATTAGCCGGCGATCATGGACAATTATTCTTGCCGCTTTGCAGTCTGCATCAAATATGCTATCTTTGTGTAAGTATCATGAATGATTTTTTCAGTGTTGCCAACTTTGAAATATGTTTTATATATTACTTTGGTCTTAGAATGATGAGCATATCTTGAACAATTTTTATTGCTTTTCAGGGTCCATCTTCCCCGACAGGATGTGATTTAATGTTTTTATCGGAAGCCGACTCGGCATGCAGTGGACGCGCGGCTTGTCAAAGGGCCGCCAGAGGAGCCCTGATGGCACTTAGAGACCTCCACGCCCCCTTGGCTCATCATCTTCAAGGCGAATGCTCCCGAGACACCTGTCTGGCCCGTCCGCTGCAGGATAACAAACCATGGCATCAACCATTTCGACGATAATTTAACACAATCAAATTCTATGAAGTAAAATGTCAAGGAGATGTTCGTATATCTAAAAGGGGGAGTTTGAATGACGACATACAATGAAAATGCAGATATCGTCGTTGCAATGTTACAGAGGATAAAAAATAATCTTGTAATTTAATGCCAAAAAAAATATTGTATTATTCAAAATAAGTAATTAACAAAAAAAAATTAAATTTCTGGGGAGGAAAACTTTGTATGAATAAAAATAATGAGGATTTTTTTATAAATCAATCGTACGAGAGACAAAACAATTCACGTATTTACATGACAATACATTTTACTATTTTTCCATATATTTATATATTTAAATAAAATCTAGATTTCATGATAAAATTTTAACGATTGTGAATGATAGTTATGTTTAAAATGTTTCGAAATGAATTTATTATACAAAAAAAAATTAATATTAATTTATATACACTTTATAATATTGATAACGATTATGTAAAGGTGTGTCGGATTGATTTTAGATATACGAATCCCACTTTACATGTACATATGTTTTCATTTTATCCAAACGATCATTGCCTTTAATGTAAAATTGGTTTATAAAAATCTATATATTGATATACATACATACATACATGTGTGAGAATAGAAATCACATGAAATACTATTTTATTGATATGAATGACTGTATGTGTAATTGTTATAATTTCGGTGTCTCGGTAATCGACGTGAAACACTCTTCTATTGATTAATTGCAAATTATTCCACTCACATTATAGATAGTTATAAAAAATATTAAATATATATGTAATTGTTGACTGTCTATAATAATATTTTTATTTTGTTAAAAATATATAAACAAGTGTATGATTTTGAATTTATTTTTTAATATCTTACGCTTCTCAGTGTTGATAATTTTATTGAATAAACGTATATTTTATAATGATAAAATTTATGAAAATCATTTTAATAAATGTGTAATGTAATATTTTATAAGTTGTAACGAATATTAAAAAAAATATAATAATATGGCAATTTTGTGTATTGCCTATCGTTGAATGTTATCAAAAGAAAACTATGTATGTATTAAATGTAAACTGAAATAACAAGTAGTAAAATGTTATAAGCACTGGCCTTTTTGTTTTATTTACGCAAAAATCATCTCAAAACGATAGCGTTTGCATACCAGAAAAAATTATCATTCGAAAAAGAATCTGCAAACATGTACATCGCCAGATAAATACGAATATTATGTAAGTACAGATAACGTATTACAGCATTCACCATAATAATGCTGAAAATATCTGCCGCACAATATGTATTAATCGACGGAATTGTATTTATAAAGTGGATTGTACAATATAAATAATAAATAAAAAATCAGAAATACATTCCGTAAATTCTCGAGTGAAGAGCGTAGATTACATATTTTATTATAAAGTGAAAAAATGTGTAAATTCAACAAATGACAATGTTATCAGAAAATACTGATAATTGAAGATAACACTCGGGGCCCATATAGATAATCAGAATCATCCTGTCGAAGATAACAAGAAGACAACAAAAACGATTGAGTGATTAACGTACCAAAAAAAACAGTCGATAGATCGTGATTGCAGTGCAATGTTATAGTTTCGTTGATAGAACATTTAAAAAATTTCACCGGCGTTCATAGTAGTGCAAAAAAATGTCTAACGAAGATTTTGAATACAATGGCTACTCGGCAGCCAACGGTGAGTAATAAATAACATAATAAATCAATTAAATAATCAATAGCACGGGATTATGTATCATATAACTAATGATATAATTGAATTATTTAATTAACATACCGAATTAATCTTAAAGTATATTTAAATGCATATAAGGCCTATTCAATTATATATGAGCTTTTGAATAAAATAATTACATAAGAAAACATACAATAAAAGATTAACGTACTGAAAACGATCGATAAAATAAATATTAGAATATTTATTGAAGTAATTATCATGGATGATAGAATTTAGTATTTTATCTATGTTCTCTACAAAGAAAATTTATTATTGTTTTATCATCAGCGATGTTCTTACAAGCATGACCTACTTTAATAACATTGTTAACTCCTGATTATCCGTATAATTGAAACCATGAATCAATTTAATAAAATGGTGTTACTGTATCTATAAATTCCTTAGTAATGGAGATGACGACATAATTCAATTCTGGAAAATATGACATGAATGCTATACATGGTGTTACTCAAGCCTTTCAGAGAAAATGCGAGGCCCCAGGTAATATTTTAGAGGCCCTTCAAAATTTAAAATAAGCACAGGAAATACCATTGAATTTTTTTCTACTTGTCCTAATTTCTGTCTTTGGATTAGTACTAAATTTCGTACCGTTTTGCCTTTCTCTATATTATTGACTTGCCAAATTGAGGCCCCTAACATTACGGGGCCCAGGGCAGCAGCCTCATCTGTGATAAAAAAAATATTTCGCCCTTCTCTATATTTTGTATATAACATATCTGAAAAAAGCTCTTGAAAACTGTGAAACCGGATTTAAAATAGTGGGTAAAAAAATACAAATCTAAGATATGCTGATGATATGACATAAACAGTCACCAACGAAGAAAAAATGGCCGATCTGCTTAAAAGAGTAGTCTATGAAATTAAAAAACTAAGACTCGAGATCAATATTACTAAAACCAAGCTGATGATAGTCGACAGAAGTAATCAGCTATCCAGATCCGATCATCTTCCGGATCTGGAGAGGATTGAAGAATTTCTATATCTCGGATCACTAGTAATGGAAATAGTGAGCCAGAAATAAGAAGGGGAATAGAGATGGCTAAAAATGCAATGTCAAAACTATCGACAATTTGGACATCTCGCTAGTAGAAATGATGTTGCTCTCGGAAACGTATAAGGACGCAGGAGAAGGGTCAGGGCGCCCACTCGCTGGAGGGACCAAGTGCAGACCGTCACGGGCTCCACCGTAGTAGCTATGATGCGAGATGCAGAATGCAGAGAATCCTGGAGAGACTAAATTAAGAAGATTCGGAACAAATGTAACAATAGTCACGATCCTCAGACATGAAGGTACCGACTAAAGAATAATTAGGACCAATATTAGGGGCCCCAACTTATATCCCTAATATTATAAGACCCTATTTTAGAGAAGGGATTAGAATATAATTCATTTGATCTGGATTTATATGCACGCAAAACGTCAATATTATTTTTAATTAATTTAAGTGGAGAAGTAGAAAGAACTAATTGCATTAACGGAAATCGCTGATTTCCGTTGACATTTTATTGGAGTATCAATGAGGATTCTTATATAGTAAATAAATAGATGCTAAAAATTCCTATTTATATAAGAAATCGTAATAATCGTTGGATTTTCTAAATAAATTATGAATGTTACAATAATATTCTGTTTTAAAATACATAATAATATTATCCGAGCAGTCATAATTAGCCCGGATACCTAGAGATTAATCTGATTTATCTTGATAATAATGAGTAAAGACATAATACATAAATAAATAAATAAGTACATACATACAATACATAAAATGAAATGACATTGTTTTAAAAATTAATAATAACATTGAGATTACGACAGATAAAATTGTTAAAAACATGATTCATAAATAAATTTCTTTGTTTAAGATCTCAACAGCATGAATAGGGAACAACCGATCACGACACAACCGTCCAACGATGGTGAGTAATAATTAATCCATTGATCACACGACTATAAAAAAAACTTAAATCTGCGAGACAAATATTTTAGGAAAATATCGTAATAATGACATTCAAAGCATATCTGAGGCGATTCAATTGCTTTCTATTGATTCAGAACAATTTCCGGGAGGGCGGAGGCCGATACCAGTATCGACCATCGATTGGCAGTCGACGAACAATTCACAATTCATACCGATCAACGGCTTGGATTTTCTGATCGGTGTAAACAGCATCATCATCCAACAAACTATAGAGCTCGGCGATAGTAAGTCTCGTGGCGCTTCTGATAATTATATATATATATAATATTCACCGCTAATTTATTTATAGTGATGGCTACGATCGAAGCGGAAAATCGATACATAATCAAAGTACCTGGCGGAGAAACTTTATACATGGCCAACGAATTTTCCACTCCGTTAAAAAGATTAATGTGCGGCTCGAATAGACCGTTCAACATGACGCTAATGGATCATACTCATCAACAAGCGTTGACACTCAGGAGGCGTACCGCAGTTTCGTTCTGTTGTTTACCGTGCATTAGACAAGTGAGAGATAATTGAATAAACAATTTTTTAAATAAAATACAATAATTATTCAATTGTTTTCAGGATATTCAAGTGACGGTACTTCCCGGTGAACATTTAGGAAGTATTCAACAAGAATGGACGCTATTCATACCTCTATTTTTGGTTAGAAATTTCAACGACGACGTCATATACGTAATCGAAGGACCAAAGAAGAAATTATGCTGTGGAGATATGGAGGCGGAATTTAAAGTAAAAAAAAATTAATGCAATGTAACATATTTTATTACTTAACATAATTGATTATAAATTATATTCTAGATTTTAAGTGCAGATACGATGACACAACTCGGGACGATAATCCACGGATGGGATATTCAATCGACTAATTATAACATGGTGGTAAATTTCCCGGCGGCGGCGTCGGATCCAAAATTAAAAGCCCTGTTAATCGGCGCAGCCTTTTTAATTGTAAGTACACATTATATTAGAATTAAAAAATGAGTATTAAAAAATACATATATTTCGAACCATCAAAGAAATATTTTTTTTAATTTGCGTTGAGATTAATATAAAAATATATATCAAACGTTGTATTATTTCAGGAATACGTTTTCTTCGTGAGCGCTAAATCAACAAAGTGCCTGAGCTGCTGTTGCTGATTCTAATATGTAACATTATAGGGTAGATACAATCTCTTCATATAAAAAGTATATTTTGTTTAATAAATCATATTTCGACGATAATATTAATATACCTATGTACATATATACTATTTATATGTTTGTATTAATCCGGTATTTATTTATTTAATAAACTTTGTATATATTTTGACAACTGGTTAATTATATGTATTTAAACTTCATGTGTTTTAATTTAATTGTACAACAAAATATTGGGTCGGTGCAAAAGTAATTGCTGTTTTTTCAGTCTATTACCACAATTTTATTATTAGTAAAACCCTTCCCCAACAATTGACTAACTTATTGAACCCGTCTCTATAAAAAACATAATGTTTTTTTTTATAAAAGATCAGAAAACATGATAATTGCTTAGTGTTAAAGGAAGTAAAGTGAATGTTAACCACTTAAACGCCAGCATAACACGATTCAGTACGAATGCGGCGTTGGCGTTTAAGTGGTTAAAATTACTGTAATCTACTATCACCTTAATATCTTAGCTAGCGATTTGATGCAATTCTCCTTTGAGGGTTAGAAAGAAATCCTTATCGGCAATTGACTTTTGCCATTCTTTCTAATATTAGGTTATCCAGAAAGTCGTAAAAAAAAATATCGACCAAAATATGAAGCATATATTGAATTTTTATTTTTATTCATTTTTTAAGAAAAAGTCAAGATATTGATAAAGAATTCATCAATATTTTGAAATAAATACAGCAACAACTATCACACCAACCCAATAATTAAATCAATAATCGTAGAGTACAGTCAACCCTCCTATAGCGTTCACTTCTATAGCGTTCATTTTAGGTTAAATTAGAATTTTCATAAATATATTATTAATGTGCATTTTAAATATGTACGTGCA
>JAGXCT010036721.1:64490-84569 GCA_022495035.1 Philopotamus ludificatus | reverse complement strand
AAGCGACTGGTTAATATATTAACCGATTTCAGCCTTTGCCCTATAAAGGGTTAAAAATCTAACCTTGTCAAAGGAGTGATATCTAAAAAAATTGGCACCGGAAGAGTATTTAAAATTAAGACCTTTTCCGATAAATTCAGTAACGCGAAGAAGCCGGTGACGAGTGGAGTGACCTGATCTAAAGCTGTGGGGCTGTTTACTGATAGAGGAGAGAGAGCCGATGAGGTGGTAGTAATCTATGTGGTCTGGGGGTTTGGCGGGTTTGGGGATAAGGGGGACATCAGCGGTTTTCCATTGAAATGGAAAAAAATTAAATTGTAATGAGTTAAAAAAAAGTATACCTTTGGGAGGAAGAAATGATTTATTGAGAAAAAATTAGATTACGAGTAGTTTCGCATCAAATATTTTTTTCGATACTAACCGAAGTGAAACCATGGTGAAAGATTGCTCACAGCTTCTGATAAAGGATCGTTCCTCTTGGACGAATACATTTGTAAACGTTTCGTACAAAATTCGTGTAACATTTTCAATCCTTCATGGGTACCAGGATTTGCCCAAGAACACTGTTTAATTGATTTGTCGACATCGCGAGAATTCAACATCTTTTCCCAATCTATAGACTGAAATGCAATTTGAATTAATAAACATTACATTTTTTCGATTTAATAATAAATAATACGTACTTCTTGTGTATCTTTATTTTTATGTGGATGTTTAATTACGGGCGGAAAATCGGTTAAATATTCATCCAATTTTGAATTGATTTTTTTACGGATTGTTCTCGCTGAATATTCTAACTTATTAGAAGCAGTCCAGCATGGTACAATATTATGAGCATCCACTTGAATCAACGGTATATCAATTTTAAGTTTATTTTTAACGCCTTCTATCCACGATAGAGGACCTTTTAATGGACTAAAATCACAAACAACAGCTCCGATATTATATTTCTCTACGAACGACGGTAGAGTGTCCTCCGCTGAGCCCTCAAGTAAATGAAAATTAATATCAAGTTTTCCTAAATCAGTACAAGTTTCTTCGAGACCTGTAACACATAATAAAATAATAATAATCCAGTCATTTTAATAAATAAATTCAATTTTACCTTTTAAAAGAAAATGAAAATGTCTGTATGTTGCATCTAAAAAATTGGGAAGTAAACAAAAACAAACTCGTAGCGGTAAACGGTTCTTTAGAGCTAATCGTTGTGCAAAAAGCAGCGCCCAATTATCTTGTACGCGAACATCACGCGACATCCAATAGAGTAAAGCATTGGAATTGCTGCAAACCGACGTCGCCGTCGATAATATTCTAACACGTTGTTTCTTAAATATAAACGATGATACAGATTCACCAGCTGCCGTGCGACATTTTTCTATTTCCGTTACAAATTTCTCATAGCTTCCGCTTGTTCCGGCGGCCTGGCCTGTTTTCAATTTTTTAGCTGGTGGTGCCATTATTACGTATTGATTATCATTCTGCAATAAAAATTGATTAAACAGTAATATTTGAAATATTTTATATGTGTCAGATAATTTATTGCGCCAATACGTTCATTTATAATTGCAATGTGCATTAATATAAATTTTACCAGACATTTATTGAATACGATTGATCAGACTATTTCAAAACCGACATAATCAACTCGATTAGATCAATGTTCGAGTGACGCTCGGTTTGGCTAATTCATTTCGCGTGTTTAAACATGGATGTATGTGCAAAAAATAAACTAAAAATCAATAGTTGGCCTTAACTAGATATCGCGCCTGTGTCTTCCCATCACTTATTAAATAATGTATGAAAAATGTCCACAGCTTACATTATGTGTTTACAAAATCCCGCGAAAGTCAACAATGACAGCCGGGTGAGTGTTGCCAGTTAAAATCGTACGCTTGAAAACAATAGTATTATTGTCGGCCATCGGTGGTATGCAAATACGAACTGACAATAAAAAAATAATTAAATTACTTTTTTAGTTATAAATACATATACAAGATGATATTTGAGATGCGAATCGATGACATTTAAATATTTTTTTTCATCAAAAAAACACGAATATTTGCATTTTCTGATAGATGTCAGAGTGCTATAGATCACAATGGTTAAGTATTACTCAATAAGGTACTAAATGTTTATCATACACAGATTATTTCACGTCACTATCATTTTTTTTAAATCATTGTAACTGTCGTGCTAATTGGAAACCCAAGTTTTTATATTTTTCTCGAATAACTCTTTTAATATAAATCGTACATGTCACAAACTTTTTTTATTTGTCCTAAAACGTCTAAAGAATAAATATTATAAATAATCATTGATATTTATAAAAAAATTAAAAACAATAATATTCGAGTCTGTTTAATGGCGCGATGTTTTTTCTCGCTCGCATCCAAATTACAAAAAAATTGTAGCATATCGTGAATATTTATTTTTATGCTTAGAATAATCCAAAAAAATTGGATAGATATTGATGAAGAATTCATCAATATCTTTATTTGAAATTCTTGGAGTCTCTAATAGACCCCTTTCGGACGACAGGGTTATTTTCTACAGAAATTCAAAAATAATTTGTTAGTAATATATATACATCAAGTATGTATAGTATGTTCGCAAACCCTCAAAAAAAAGTGAGGTTATAAAATCTTATAAAATCGAATACGCTTTATATTTATTTAATCTATTCACCATAACAAAGCAATGCAATATTTATACGTTTATTCAGATAAAAAAATAATTTATTTATATTACAAATTATAAAAATATTTATTGAGCTTTAATATGAATTTTTTGATGAGCATTCATATTACTCCTCGTTTGAAATCCTTTACTGCATATTACACATATGTACGGTTTTTCTCCAGTATGAATCCTTTCATGCACCTAAAAACATATTGATGATTGAATCTCGCACATAATCTTAATTATAATACACAAAATATGGTTACTGACGGTGCGATGACCAATTATTCTGAATAGTTTCTCACAATATCTGCATTTATACGGTTTCTCGTCGGAATGAATCCTCTTGTGCTCTTTCAAACTCGAATTTGTTCGAAATTTTCTATCGCACACTGAGCATTGATATTTTTTAACTCCGGTATGAATAGTCATATGTTCGGTGAGTCCAGACGGATACATGAAACTATAATTTAATTATAATAGCGAATTCTACATGCATTTAGTGTTAATATTTATTTACCGTAAACCGCAATGAGCACATTGGTATTTCTTATCCATTTCATGCACACCTTTTACGTGCATCTTCATAGCGCTTTGATTACCCGTTGTATATTCACAAAACTCGCATGACAGATCCTTGATGCCGGAATGCATTTTTTGATGAACTCTCAAGTAACATTGCTGAGAGAATCTACAATTTAATTTATTTCATTATCGTCAATAGAATAATTGACATATTTCATTGTTATAGTTTCAAATTACCGTTTTCCGCAGAGCGTACATAAATGAGGATACTCTTTCGTATGTGTAATCATATGAATTTTTAATTGCGCTATACCAAAAAATGTTTTATGACATGTTTTACAACAATGCTTCTTTAATCCTAAAATATATAAATCGTATTAAAAAGTAAAATAGATTTTTTATTAGATAAAATATTACGATTTGAACCTTCATGTATATTTCTGCGGTGTCCAATTAAATGAGATTTCAATTTGAATTTTAAGTCGCATTTATCGCATTCGAACGGTCGTTCCGAGCTGTGCGTGGCTTGATGTACTCGCAATGAACTCTTCGAACACAAACTAACCCCACATATTTTACATGCATACGCATTAGCCATTTCTAATGATTTGTTGGTTTTATTTTTAACATCGAAGTCGATTTCGTCTTCCGATGAAACGGGATCGTTAAAATTGTCAATATTCGTGTTTTCATCGTCTTTTTTTTTAATCAACGAAGATTTTTCCGATAATTCCGGTTCATCTCTATGCGGCAGAATTAGCTCATTACTTTGATCTTTAATATTTTCATGCAACTTTTGATTTTTAGCAATCTTAGAAATGTGAAATACTAGTTTAATTAAGTTTTTATCATTTTCATTTACATTTTGATCAATATCGTCGAATTTTATCATAGTATTGGATATATCCGTTATCATAGGGACAGGCTCGTTTTCCTTAGTTTCAATATCATCATGCTTATTTACGTTATTCGAATCAGAGTCTTTATATTTTTTTTGTAATATTCTGATTTTATATTTCCGTCTATGTGGCTTTTTCCACGCAGGAGCAATATAATTTTCCGAATGAATCATCTTATCGGTGTTTTTAAACACATTTTGCAATTTTTCATCAGAATCTTGACACATCTTAATGAATTGTGCAAAATGAATTATTTCACTTTTGCAATGATTACAAATGTTCTGTGGCGAAACATCATCTTTAAAGATCTTAAAAATAATTACATGATTAATAAATATAAATAGATATATCCAGCTCATATTTTTCAAGTATACATACCTGTATTTTACAAATATCCATCATAAACGCATCAACGGAAGATAAGTTTAACATAGTTTTTAATTGTTCATCCTCTAAAAAAATATTGTCTAAGCGTGTGTTTGGATTAGATATAGAACAAAGTCTGCACAATAATTCTAAACTCATATTCGTAATCTAAAATATATAAACACAAAACTATTTTGACAGATTAACTGTCGTAAACACAATGCAGACCAAATATGACCATAACCAACATTAATTAAAATAAATATTATTAAACCAGCTCTTCATTTTGCACTATATAAATGTTTTTATTCTTTCAAATATGTATTAAACAATAAAATAAAATGATTATTAATGATTTATTAAAAACACGATCAGTGCTGCCACCATAAACAGTCGTCACTTTGACATTTGACAGCTATTATAAATACGGCGATATAATGGCGACTTCAAAGGTTACTTTATTTATTTCTAACTTATTTAACTATAAGATTAATATATTAACCATTATAGATAAAAAATATAAATTATATATCATCTTATAAATAACTATATATAATTATATATTCAGTATTAAGATTATTTTGCATGAAAACATTAAAATTTAGCAAGTTTGTTCATTATTATACGATTGCTTTTATGCTTATTTCATAACTAATCCAAAATGGGCTGAATTTCTAATTTTTAGATGGAGTTTATGGTTGAAAATATAAGTGACAAAGAAGCATTGAAAAAATCGCTTTTACAACAAACGGAAATATCACGAGTATATTAATACCTTTTATCGTATTAATAATATTCAATTTTAATAAATCATAATTTCATTGTTATCGATTTTAGGTAGAAATCGTCGGAAGTAACGCAGTCGTATTAGAAACTACTTTATCATGCGATAAAGCAACTGGTATTCTTCAAAAATTATCGGGCACAAGCGCCGTTGTCTGGGGTCTTGGAGGTATATAAACATTATTGTATGACTTATTTAAATTCGGATTTAAATATTATTTTTAAATTATGTAGAAGGAAATGCTGCCGTTTCCATAATGGAAGGCAATGGGATTCGTGGTGTTGTACGGTTTGGCGGAATCTCTAAAGAAAATACAGGATTAGTCGATGGTACTCTGCACGGTCTTCCACCAGGTCAACATAGTTTACAAATACATGTAGCAGGCGATATATCCGATGTAAGTCATTTATTTTCAAATTATTTATAATTATCGTGTACGATTTAAATAAATTTATATTTATTTATTCAGGGTTGTAATTCTTTGGGACCTATAATGGAACCGAACGGTAAATTACATATGATAAATGTAGATGAGGACGGTCGAACTGATTTTAAATTTCTTACTAATCAGATTAAGGTAATCAATATCATAGAATATATCATTCGATTTAATAATATGTGTTATTTTAATTTTTTTTTATTCAGATTAGCGAAATAATAGGTCGCTCTTTAGCTGTCGCAGATTTAAACAACGAGAAAAGGTATTTATTTGCTTACGATTATAATTTTTTACAGTTTAATTACGCTATATTTTTCATATTATTTCAGGTATGCTTGCGGTATTATTGCACGCTCGGCCGGTTTATTTCAAAACAATAAGAAAATTTGTGCATGCGACGGTATTACTCTGTGGGATGAAAAGTATCTACCGTCTGTCGGACTTAGCCGTAAACAACAATTTGCGGATGCGATTAAAGAAAATTTAAAATTTCGTTAGTTTGAGCCATGTATTGATTGGTTGATTATTTGGGCTGATTGGAAATATGATTATCTGAAACTTATATACAATAAGAATATTTTTTTAATTGTTTTTATAAAAATATGCATTATTAAAATAATGAAAATATTTGCATTTTGTTTTTTTTTATTATTCAAATTTGTTGAAACATAACTTATCATTCTGTTAATATTAGATCATTCTGTTAATCATATCAAAGTAAAGATCCTTGATTTTCGTACAATTTTCCAATTTATTGGTGATCTGATGGTTAGTTAGCATTAATGTTTCGTTGTCATGTAGCTGTTGGGACTGTTGATGTCCGATGAGGTGATGGGTGTTAGCACAGACTTCATAGATGTTATCATACAGAAAAAAGTATATTTCTACGAGGACGTAGAGGCAATTACGGGATCACTGACATAATGCAAGCCAAAAGGGAAGGTCCATATGACCAGATAGTGCATGCAGAAAGCATCCGTGCCCAGTTAGAAGTTGACAAAGATGGAACCCTATGTGTTGGCGGTTTTCGAGCCACAGTTCGATCCAGTTCCCGCTGTTGATGCTCATAGCCAGCATGTCTATTGATGGTATTCCCGTCAGCACTAATACCGCGTTCTCGAAAACGTTCGAGTAGGCTGCGACGGCTCTCAGCGCAATGTGTCTGCACTCATGCAAGGTTTTTCCTTGATCTCTCAATTTTCATTGCCGGAACCCATATTGGGGCTCCATACAAGGATACATACAACAGCCTTCTTTTCTGTTTTGGGCCGCCCATGTTTGGAATGAGTCTTGCGAGACCGGTCGCTACGTCGATCGCTTTTTTAGCCGCTCCAATTGTGTGTTCCTTGAAGTTTAGCTTGTCGCCTATCTAAACTCCAAAGTACCGCACAGATTGGCTAAAAGGAATCGAGAAGCCGCCGATCTTTATATCTGGCAGCTGTAGCTTTCTCTTCATCGTAAAGAATACGCCTTCGGTCTTGTGGCTGGCGAGAGTTAGCCCGACGTCGTTCAGCCATCAGGATATTTTGCGGAGTGCTTCGCTGGCCATCTCTTTGAGTGCAGCCTTACGTCTTCTGTAAATTCTATAAATTTTGCGCCGTTCAGTAGTTGGAAACCATCGTTATATAAGTACTAAAAACGTTCTTCTTTAGTCAAGATATGTAATTATGTACTACGAGTTTTTCCTGTTGCATAAATTAAAAAAAAATGTAGTTATTATACTACATTTATTAAATTTCCTAGTATTAATAATTTGTTATTCGCCTCATATATGAGTTCTTTAATAGTAGAATCAGAAGTGTGGTACAAGACGAGAAAGGCGCGATGATAATTGCAGCCAAACGGTTAATAGTGTATAGTTTAACTGGCCGCTAATTGCGGCACGCGACAGCTTGGCAGCGGACTGGGGAGCGCAGTCGGCCGCCGCGCGCTGGCAACACTGTGGCCGCGGTGAGCGAGCTCGGGCGGCCATGGCCACCAACGACTCCAAGGCGCCTCTGCGCCAAGTTAAACGAGTGCAATTCGGCATCTTGGCGCCAGATGAGATCGTGAGTGTGCACCCGTTCCCTCGCAAGGGGCTCAGCCCCCGGAAGCCTTGTTGGCCTTGTGCGCACGCGTCACCCGCCACTGGCGCGCCAGCTGTCATGGCTCTGCCTGATAGCAAATCTTGTAAACCGGACCGGAACCTAATGTTTTGATTTATCGTTTCATCATGTCATTCTTTAGATCAAATTTATTCAGATGCAACGCGTATGTCTTTCAATGAATATATTCGGAGGCCAAATGCAGCAGATCCAAATGAAGAAAACAACAAATTTATTACAATTCGGCTGACAGCTGATGTTATCAACGGATCAATTTGATTTCGCAATTATTATTATTCAATGTGAAAGTAATTGTTGAGTGCCGTAACTATCAATACTTTTATTCATAAATTGATTATAATTTATTAAAGCTAAAATTATAGAATTAGGTCAAGGCAATTTTTTCTATATCGGAAAAATATCTGGCTTCATATAAAAAAAAATTAACACAGAGATAAATTTGTAGGAAGTTGATGAAATTTAATGCGAGAATCGGTGAAATTAAATTACTATTTTTTTGTTAACCCTTTGAGTATATATCCGTGTGGAGTTAATGATATAGATAGTAAAAAACATATGTTACATTGTGTGCATATCACACTTACTATTTTTTTTTCTTTTTAGCGACGGATGTCTGTTACGGAGGGAGGGATTAGGTTCCCCGAAACGATGGAGGGCGGGCGACCCAAGCTGGGCGGTCTCATGGATCCCAGACAAGGTGTCATCGACCGCAACTCCCGTTGCCAAACATGCGCTGGCAACATGACGGAATGTCCCGGACACTTTGGCCACATAGATCTTGCAAAACCAGTATTCCACATTGGTTTTATAACTAAAACTATAAAAATCCTGCGATGCGTTTGCTTTTATTGCTCAAAGCTCTTAGTTACTCCCGTAAGTAACATTTTTTAAATCATATGTGACAATCTGAGTTTTTTATAATGTTAATATTTTAACTTTAGACAAATCCAAAAATTAAAGAAGTCGTAATTAAATCAAAAGGTCAACCTAGAAAACGTTTAGCTTACGTTTACGATCTTTGCAAAGGAAAAAATATTTGCGAAGGCGGTGAAGATATGGATTTGGGTGCCGGAGATGGCACGGAGGAAAATCCTAAGAAAGGTGCGGCAGGACATGGTGGATGCGGTCATTATCAGCCGAATATTCGCCGATCGGGCTTGGATTTAACTGCTGAATGGAAAAATGTGAATGAAGATTCGCAAGAAAAAAAGATTGTCATCAGCGCTGAACGCGTGTGGGAAATTCTCAAACATATTACGGGTAAGCAACGCATTGCAATTTTTTTTTTATCTAGTTTTCTTTGTAATATAATAAAATCTGTTTACAGATGAGGAGTGCTTCATATTGGGAATGGATCCTAAATTTGCCAGACCAGATTGGATGATAATCACGGTGATGCCGGTGCCACCGCTTTGTGTGCGGCCCGCAGTCGTGATGTTCGGCGCGGCTAAAAATCAAGACGATCTTACTCACAAACTCTCGGATATTTTAAAAACGAACAATGAGCTCCTCAGAAACGAGCAAGCCGGCGCTGCCGCTCACGTTATCCAAGAAAATATCAAAATGCTGCAGTTTCACGTGGCAACGTTCGTAGATAACGACATGCCCGGTATGCCGAGAGCTGTACAGAAATCGGGAAAACCATTGAAGGCCGTTAAAGCTCGCCTGAAGGGCAAAGAAGGCCGAATTCGAGGCAACCTCATGGGAAAACGAGTCGATTTTTCAGCTCGTACCGTAATCACTCCGGATCCGAACTTACGTATCGATCAAGTAGGCGTTCCCAGATCTATCGCACAAAATCTCACATTCCCTGAATTAGTCACAACGTTCAATATTGATCGTATGCAAAAGCTGGTACGCCGTGGTAATTCACAATATCCCGGCGCTAAGTACATCGTCCGAGACAACGGTGAACGTATTGATCTTAGGTTTCATCCAAAACCATCTGATCTACATTTACAATGCGGATACAAAGTGGAAAGACATTTGCGAGACGACGATCTCGTCATCTTCAACCGTCAGCCCACGTTGCATAAAATGAGTATGATGGGTCACAGAGTGAAAGTCTTGCCGTGGTCGACGTTCCGAATGAATCTCAGCTGCACTTCTCCGTACAATGCCGATTTCGACGGCGACGAAATGAACTTACACGTGCCGCAGTCGATGGAGACTCGAGCCGAAGTCGAAAACATTCACATTACTCCGCGCCAAATCATCACGCCTCAAGCCAACAAACCGGTCATGGGTATCGTGCAAGATACTCTGACGGCTGTGCGTAAAATGACAAAACGAGACGTATTCATCGAAAAAGAGCAGATGATGAACATATTGATGTTCTTGCCGACGTGGGACGGCAAAATGCCAAAGCCCTGCATATTGAAACCCAAACCGCTGTGGACCGGCAAACAAATATTCACGCTCATCATTCCCGGCAACGTAAACATGATCCGTACGCACTCCACTCATCCCGACGAAGAAGACGAAGGACCATACAAATGGATCTCGCCCGGTGACACCAAAGTCATGGTGGAACACGGCGAATTAATCATGGGAATCTTGTGCAAGAAAACTCTCGGCACGTCCGCCGGTTCTCTTCTCCATATTTGCATGTTGGAACTCGGTCACGAAACGGCCGGAAGATTCTACGGTAACATTCAGACCGTCGTTAACAATTGGCTTCTGTTAGAGGGCCATTCTATCGGTATCGGAGATACGATTGCCGATCCCCAAACGTATTTGGAAATTCAAAAAGCCATTAAAAAAGCTAAAGAGGATGTCATAGAGGTTATTCAGAAAGCTCACAATATGGAACTGGAGCCGACGCCCGGTAATACCCTGCGTCAGACCTTCGAGAATCAAGTGAATCGTATTCTCAACGATGCGAGAGATAAAACCGGCGGTTCCGCCAAGAAATCTCTGACTGAATACAATAATCTCAAAGCTATGGTGGTGTCGGGATCCAAGGGATCCAATATTAATATCTCTCAGGTTATTGCTTGTGTGGGTCAACAGAACGTTGAGGGAAAGCGTATTCCATTCGGTTTTAGAAAGCGAACGTTGCCTCATTTCATTAAAGACGATTACGGTCCCGAATCCAGAGGTTTCGTAGAAAATTCCTATCTTGCCGGATTGACGCCATCCGAGTTTTATTTCCACGCCATGGGTGGTAGAGAAGGTCTCATTGATACTGCTGTAAAAACTGCTGAAACTGGTTATATCCAGCGAAGATTGATAAAGGCTATGGAGTCGGTAATGGTGCACTACGACGGCACAGTAAGGAATTCAGTCGGACAACTCATCCAGCTGCGTTACGGAGAAGACGGATTGTGCGGAGAGACGGTAGAATTTCAAAATCTTCCCACAATCAAGCTATCGAACAAAGCGTTTGAAAAGAAGTTCAAGTTCGATCCGTCTAATGAGAGATATTTGCGCAGAATATTCAGCGAACAAATTATCAAGGAGCTGACCGAGAACGGTTACGTCATCGCCGATCTCGAAAGCGAATGGGAGCAATTGTGTAAAGATCGCGAGGCTCTGCGGCAGATTTTCCCGGGGGGAGAATCCAAAGTCGTACTCCCTTGCAATTTACAGCGAATGATTTGGAACGTGCAAAAGATATTCCGCATCAATAAGAGATTGCCTACCGATCTGAGTCCCATCAAAGTGATCCAAGGCGTAAGGGAGCTGCTTCAGAAGTGTATTATCGTGGCCGGTAACGATCGTTTGTCCAAACAGGCCAACGAGAATGCCACTCTACTGTTCCAATGTCTGGTGCGTTCCACGCTGTGCACGAAATACGTTTCCGAAGAGTTCCGTCTATCGACTGAGGCGTTTGAGTGGTTGATCGGTGAGATAGAAACTCGTTTCCAACAGGCTCAATGCAATCCCGGTGAGATGGTCGGAGCACTGGCCGCCCAATCGCTCGGAGAGCCCGCCACTCAGATGACATTGAACACTTTCCATTTCGCCGGAGTATCGTCGAAGAACGTAACTCTCGGTGTGCCGCGTTTGAAGGAAATCATCAATATTTCCAAGAAACCTAAGGCGCCATCTCTAACAGTATTTTTGACCGGTGGCGCCGCTCGCGATGCGGAAAAAGCTAAAAATGTCCTCTGCCGTCTGGAACACACAACTCTCCGCAAAGTTACGGCAAACACCGCAATTTATTACGATCCCGATCCACAGAACACGGTCATAGCCGAAGATCAAGAGTTTGTCAACGTCTATTATGAGATGCCCGATTTCGATCCGACGAAAATATCTCCATGGCTGTTACGTATCGAATTGGACAGAAAGAGGATGACTGATAAAAAATTGACTATGGAGCAGATCGCCGAAAAAATCAACGCCGGATTCGGCGACGACTTAAACTGCATCTTCAACGACGACAATGCCGAAAAATTGGTTCTGCGCATTCGTATCATGAACAGCGACGAAAACAAATTCCAGGACAACGACGAAGAAACCGTCGACAAAATGGAAGACGACATGTTCTTACGTTGTATTGAAGCAAACATGCTGTCCGACATGACCCTGCAGGGTATCGAAGCCATCGGCAAGGTGTACATGCATTTACCGCAGACCGACAGCAAGAAGCGTATTGTGATAACCGATTCGGGAGAATTCAAAGCCATCGCTGAATGGCTGCTGGAAACTGACGGTACTTCGATGATGAAAGTATTGTCAGAGAGGGACGTCGATCCCGTTCGTACGTTCAGTAACGACATTTGCGAAATTTTCCAAGTGCTCGGCATCGAAGCCGTACGTAAATCCGTCGAGAAGGAGATGAACACTGTGCTTCAGTTCTACGGTCTCTACGTAAACTATCGGCATTTGGCTCTGTTGTGCGACGTGATGACAGCAAAGGGTCACTTGATGGCTATCACTCGTCACGGAATCAACAGACAGGACACCGGTGCCCTCATGAGATGTTCGTTTGAGGAAACTGTCGACGTGCTTATGGACGCGGCGAGTCACGCCGAAGTCGATCCGATGAGGGGTGTGTCGGAGAATATCATCATGGGACAATTACCGCGCATGGGAACTGGTAAGTTTTCATATTATATGTAATTTTAATCATTTTTTACGATCCGTTGATTATAATCTATTTTTATTATTAGGATGTTTCGATTTGCTGCTCGATGCTCAGAAGTGTAAGAACGGTATGGAAATGGGCAGTCTGGGCGTCGGCACGGGTCTCGCTAATTCTATGTACTTCGGAACGCCCTCCGTCACTCCCCACAGTCCATGGAATGCGCAAGGAACTCCAGCATACGCCGCAATGGGCTGGTCTCCGTCACAATGTAATTTATTGCTCATTATTACGAAGTATATCATATTTGTATCTTGATAAACAATATCTTTTTATTTTCTTCTTTAGATGGAAGCGGTATGACTCCTGGAGGACCATCATTCTCGCCTTCGGGGGCTTCAGATGCGTCGGGACTCTCGCCTGCGTACAGTGCGTTCTCGCCTGGCTCACCAGGATCTCCAGGACCTGCGATGTCTCCGTACATTCCGTCTTCGCCTGCCGGTGGAGCGTCTCCGCATTATTCACCGAGCAGTCCACAATTTATACAAGCCTCGCCTAGTCTCACTCCTACTTCTCCGACATACACACCCGCTAGTCCAATGTTTGTTTCGTCTCCTGGATCTCATTTATCCCCGGCATCTCCATTATATTCCCCCACATCGCCGGGCTACTATCAATCGACTACATCTCCGATGTATTCGGCAACTTCGGGATACTCTCCGTCGACTCATTATTCACCATCAAGTCCATCGTACTCACCGACTTCTCCGCGCTATCCGCAAACATCAAACTTGCAAGCGTCGCCTAGTTATTCACCGACGAGTCCCGTATATTCGCCGACGAGTCCTGCGTTCGTATCTTCGTCACCAACCTATTCTTCCACATCGCCGTCTTCTTTGGCATATTCGCCCAACAGTCCGGGCTACAGTCCGACGTCTCCCAGTTACTCGCCATCCTCTCCAAATTTCACTCCATCTCCACTATATTCACCGTCGAATCCTTCATATTCACCGAGCTCTCCGAGATACTCTCCGGCGTCTCCTAGTTATTATTCACGAGGCTCGTCCAACTATTCGCCGACATCGCCTAAATATTCGCCGGCATCTCCATCGTTTGCCGGAGGAAGTCCTTCGTATTCTCACACTACGAGTCCACAATATTCGCCGTCGAGTCCGAGCTATTCTATGCCCAGTCCCGCATATTCGGCGTCGTCTCCTCAACACGCCGGAAGCACTCATTATTCACCGTCTTCACCAAATTATTCACCATCGTCGCCGACGTATTCTTCGTCGTCTCCGGCATATTCTCCCGCATCTTCAAAATATTCTCCCACGTCTCCGACGTTCACTCCCGCGTCTCATAATTATTCACCTTCTTCTCCGGCGTATTCTCCGAGCGCCACCGGTCCGACCACATATTCCCCGACATCGCCGACCTACTCGCCACAATCACCGACGTACGATGATGCAGACGACTAAAAACAATTTTATAAATCTAATTGTACAATGTTAAATATTTAGAAATAAGTATTGATTTATTAAATATTAGAATATATATATTATCTTCTGTATGGACGCGTGTGCGATGTATTTCACAATATACATTTGATGTGTGCCTTTATTATATTACGCTGATGAAGAGACGTGAGCACCTGTTGTAATATATCTTTACGAATTGGTGTCATCGACACAATTTCAATAAAAAAAAGTATCGATTGTAATTTATGTTATTTTTATAAATTTATTAGGAAAGAGTAAAGCGTGAGAATATCAACATACATCCGTTGTTCATATTTATTCCTTACTATAATTACTATGATCTTTAATATCCTCGTATTATTTTTGCGACTCCTGCAATTTTTACCCCGTCTCCGCACATATACATAGGCAATATGTATTATAATTTAATTGATGCGGGTAAGTCTTTCGGGTCTGAATAATTTAAAAAAAAAACATCTCTATCGTAAGATTAGGTTTATGGTGTTTTGTTATTTTAAACTTGATATGACTGATGATAATAAAAAAAATATGAGAAATTAACAGCATTTCTTTTGCATTGTTTTTTTTTTACTTAAATTATATTTAAAAAATAATAATTATAAGATTGCATACAATGTAAGAGTGTGTGCAATGTGTATCCAATATGTAGATAAGTACATTAAGTCTCATTATTACGGATCTCTACGTTCCTGGTGAAAGTTTTTATTAATAACGCTAGAATCACTTACAGACGCCATATTTCTGAAGTAAAATTTATTGTAGATTAAATGTAATATCGTTGAATTCATAACCTTCTGTGTGTTATGTATGTTTTTATTATAATTTTTTTTTTGAGATTTTGGCCCAAAGACGTTCTTTTCATGTGTAACAAAATGGTATTTGTGAATTGATTAAATTATTTTAAGAATAAATTACCATATTATTACGTAAATAAATTTAATTAGTCTAAGAAAATATGTTACAAGTGGTTTGTAAAATAAACAAATTAAATTTAAACCGTTATTTTATTTATGCCACAATTCTTCCCTTTCTACTGCAGAAGTGACATCATATGACGTGATGTTTTAATCCCGACATCATAAAAAAAACCGCGTAGTGTAGGAGAATGGGGAAGGATATGATTGGGGTCTAATTCCATTATAAATAGACCCCCTTTGGACGATGCGGTTATTTTTGAGCCACCGTGACAGAGCGGTTATGAATATTATATTACGGGAGTGATATGCTGTGCTCCATTGGGAGGATTAAATACGGAAACATTAAAAAAGAATTTGATTTTCATAAATAATCATAAATATTTGCGATTTAATTTAAAATAAAATGTATAAATACTAAATTGGTGCCGAATTTATTCGACTTATAGGCGTTAGTCTTGTAGTGGGTTGATGTTCTATCAGGCAATCTGAACACCAGTCGGATCCCGTTCCATCAGTCCATCGTGTTCCGACAATCTCCGATATTTTGCATCCGATGCACTGCAATTGACATTTAATCAACAATAAAACAATTAAAAAAACAGTTAACTATTAATAATTATTCGTACGGATATATTCTCGTGTATAGGCAAAGGTTGTTGCGACATTTCTTCGATTTTTCTCCTCTCGTAAACAGCGTGCATCAATTCAATAGGAGTCCATTGTTTATCTTCGCCGTTCTCCACGACGCATTCAGAATCGTTCTGAAATAAAACATATTTCAATGAGATATATTGAAATATATAAAATAAAACAACGACGTACTTGAAATTCTTCCATAAATACGGGTACATGTTGATTTGGAAAGAATGTGGATCTGCGTTGTAATATTTTAAGATTACGTTGATGTCGGCTGACATAAGTTGACTGAAATAAACATAAAAATCAATATTGACACATTACAATAATACGATTCAATACGAAACTGACCTTAGATAAGAATCCTCTGCGTCCCGGTATCGGTAATCCAGCTCGTTGTAATTTAAGAAAATATTTCTGCACTCTGCTCATTACTTGTTTTGGTGTCCGATTTCCTAAAGCCTCGGCAATTTTTGCCCATCGACGCATTTCAACTTCCTCTTCTGGATATTGAACGAGCAATTCTTCTAAACGTTTTTGCTCCTCGCACGTCCATAACTGAAAATAAAAATATAAATATATTCTCTATTCAATATCATGGCCAAAAGTGTGCGAGTGGGTTGGGCTCCGTCCCTTTTACTCTTCATCGTATAATTTCGATGCAAAAAAAAGAAAACCAACCTGATTAAACGTTTGAGGTTTGCTTTGATCAAACGCTCTGCCCCTGATGAGAATATTCTTTGAATTCTCCTGTTCGGAATCCGATGCCTTATCTTTAATTTCGACAGGCATATCATTTGACATGCCATATTTAGACCAATTTATATTTGGAATCTGTAATATAAAAACGATTATTAACATTGATACATTACGTCTATTTCATCAATAAAAAGTAATAGATAAAACCTCAGGGACATTAAATGAAGGCGGTAGATCAACATTTCCTACTTTTAAATCGTTAATAAATTCCGCTGGATTTTCTAGTGCCTTCCGTTTTGTGACGCTTAAATTATCGATATCCTAATGATATTTAAACACATTGAATTAATTACATCTAGATTTTGAAAATAATATATTTATAAACGATTAAATACCTTTATCACAGCAATTTTTTGAGATTCTAGTGTAATTATATATCTGAGCATGTTTCTATAATCATTATTAGCACGTAGAGCCACGTGATCGGATTCAAAGTAAAATTCTTGCAATTCAACGTCTGAATCATTTTCTACCTCATCTACTAGCATTTTAGATGTTTTTAATAACATATACTGAGAAACATAAACATAACCTCAAAACGTCAATACATTTTATTTTAAAAAATCTGTGGACCTAACACGATATTATATGTCTATGACAATAAAGAAAATGATTCAGCGACAATGTAAATAAGGCTAATTGTATTTAATCTTAATTTGCATACTATTATTATATTATCCCGGTCTAATGGAACGAACGGCAGCGCCCGATGGCGGAACTTGGACTTGGGTATACGAGAAATAATTTCTTACGATGTAATCTTTATATTAAACGAGTTATTCAAGTAAAATAAAAAATGCCCCATCGGAGCGGGAAGGTTAAATTTGATGAACATAATTTATTTATCATTATATTTGGGTGCGTACGTTTTTTGATATGGCAATACCGAGTCGTGATAAATCTGACGTTTTATACCGGTGCTTGGGTTTTAGCTTAGCGTTTTGAATATTACTCAAGATGTATTTACTGAACTGATATATAAGACTGTATCACATCATATTTAATTGTTATGCTTTGTTCAACCAATTAAAACAAAGCATTCGCCATGTATAGAATAATTATTAAACTACATTTACTCATAAGTATCGTAATCTATAGCTGCACTGCAGTTGAACCTGATAGTTTTTCGGAAGAATTATTATTCAAACCGTTGCCTAACAATCAGCTCTATGCATATTTTCAATTTACGACGTTACGTCCATCAAATTATTCACGTAAGTCAAATGATTAACGTTTTGAAAATAAAATTATGTTTAATTGTTCGTATTATTTTAGTGCAACACACTCATTTATTTCCACGATCTCTCGGCGAAATAATAGCGCGATATGAAATCGAAGAATTGCATCTTAGTTTGACTGAAGGTCTATGGAGGCACGCAAATTGGGGATATCCAATCGCAGATGCCCCGCCAGGAGCCGAACTATACGTGTGGTTTTCAAACTCGTCTAATAATATTGACGTCCAATGGAAGCAACTGACTGAAACTCTTTCCGGCTTATTCTGTGCTTCGTTGAATTTTATTGATCTATCCAACTCGTTGAGTCCCAAACTGAGCTTCAAGCCGACTGGAGTATATAAAAATTATAAAGGCGATGAATCGTTAATGCGCTATGCCACGTTGCCTAGAGAGATTGTTTGCACGGAAAATTTAACTCCATGGAAAAAATTATTACCGTGCGATTCAATACGAGGTCTGGCGACTCTGTTGAACTCAAACAGACTTCACAATACAAATTATCATTCGTTAGGAATCCGTTTCCGATCCGTTTGTGGAAATGAAAAGTGCACGACGAAATCTTATGAATTAAAACAGACGATGTCGCTTGTTTACGATTCCGAGATCATCGGAAGCAGGGATTGGTCCATAAATAAATTGTTCGGACAAGGCATCTTAGGCCCCTGTCCGCTGGCAACCAACAGTCTGATCTACGTCGACATTTCTTCTAACGAAACGAGTCCGTTCACACTTACACCCGCGTACGATTATTTAGAATCGTCGGTGAGAGCTGGTTTGAAGACAGATTTGGCCGTCTACGATTTAAACACTAGAAAAACGTCCATATTCAACGTAGCAGGTCTCCATTCGACTCCGCGCAAAGTCAACGTGCACATTCCGCCGCCAATCCATGCCAATAGATACATAGCCGGATACGGACAGGAGAGAAGCGGGATCACCACGTACATACAGAACAATCATTGGCAATCGATTGATATCATATTTTTGGAAAACATTCCGTGGTTTTTGCCCGTTTATTTGCAATCGTTGACGATCGTAAGCAACGGACAGAATTTGACACCGAGATCTAAGCTTTACATTCCGGGAAAAGGCAAAATACGTCCGTATTATTTGGAATTGGCATTGACGTTGCCGCCGAAGAGCACGACGAGAATATCAATCGATTTTGATTACGTCTTCTTGAAATGGCAGGAATATCCGCCGGATGCGAATCATGGATTTTATGTCGGTTCTGCCGTAATTACTGCGTTTTTGCCCATCGCCAAAAACTTTACGACTTCCGTGTCATACTTTGATCTGTTGAAAACTTCGATAAACGTCTCGAGGCCAGGTAAATAAAATTATATTACGTTATACTACAATTATATGATATTTTAATAATATATCAATGTTTATTTTAGGTTATGTAGTGCAGCTTCATACTGAGAGCATGATAATCACGCTGCCGACTCCCGATTTCAGTATGCCGTATAACGTTATATGTCTGGCATGCACAGTTGTCGCATTGGCATTCGGTCCGCTGCATACTATCACAACGAAATCGTTAAGACTTGAAGTCAATAGCGAAAGCAAGAATACGTTTCAATCGTTAAAGGATAAATTATTTAGAAGAAAACAAAAACTGGATTCAGAAGCCGAAGATAGTGCCATAACAAAGGAAGATGATAAAAAAAATGATTAGAATCGCCGAGTTAATTATGATTTTATTTTTTTTATATTGATGAAATAGCGGAGGATATGAATTGTTTTTCATTTGTATTCAGTCATAAAATACCAAAAATAAATTTTATCAAAAATATATTGTATTTTCTCTCATGTTCTGTGTATCACACTGTCATTCCGGTGTGACAACTATCAATTCACCACACGCTAACGACATGTGCTTGTTATGGTATACAATTCCGCATTAGTCCTGGAAAAAAAAATGTTAATAACGATCCTGCAATTTGGGCTGATGCACTAACGAAAGTACAAAGTCTTCAGGTTTGTCCTTTAACCACTATGGTCACACCGGGGTGACAATTAGTTGTTCATTTGATTCATGGGAATATCTAGAACCCATAGGTATTCTACATATATTTGAGTTTTAGCTACATTTTTGCAAATTTATTATTTATTTATTTACGTAGCCTTATAACCCTTAGGCGGGTCTTTGCCACCTGGAGGACACTTCTGTCTCAGCCATGATTTCATGACTGTGA
>JAGXCT010036721.1:15839-64386 GCA_022495035.1 Philopotamus ludificatus | reverse complement strand
CATGATTGTGCCCAACCGCCATCGCCACCACGTCTGATACCGGCACGCGACAACATTTGAATCACTTGAGTCTGAATGTACAGGAAGGTCTGCGTCGAGTTTTTTTCTTTTGATCAACCTAAAAATATCTTAACACATTTTATACCAAACATTGACTAGACAAAATCATTCAAATTCTTCTCACTTAACCCTTGTAGCAACCATCTCGTATATTTCCACACCAATCCTAGTTCCGAATATGGTCTGCAATGGTTTGTTGAGCTGATCAAGTCTTTCTGCAATCTCTGATCTTGTCAAAAAAGGATTTTGCTGTAACATGATCTTGACAGTATCGTCAAGACTCTTGACAGGAAAGGACAGAACTTTTGGTTTGATAATAACTGTTTTTTCCATTATTCGGATATGAAACAGATCTGTTTCATAATAAAAATATGAATGGAGAAATGTATCCTTTATAATCCAAGAAAATAAAGGATGACTCTTCAAAATCTGTTTCTACCCTTTGATCTCTTTAGATTAACAAGTCTTCTTCATTGTTTTTGTTGCAATGTTATAGAAAGGATTCATCATGGATTATTAAAATCTGATCAGAATACTACAGAAGAAGCATATTGTAAAGAAAAGTTTGGATTTTAAAGTTTCAATATTTAACATTTAATTTTTTCCACATGCTTATAATCATAAAAATGAAACTACACTTCTCTGAAACTTCTTCATGAGTAGAGAGAGTCTTAATATCGTACAATTGAAGTCAATCCTACTATAGCGCCGAGAGAAGAACCACATTACAGAAGACTAGGCACCCAAGTTTTTTAATTATATTTTGTAAATTGAACAAAATCAATACATCTAATTACATATTTTAAATGGCCTTGTTGTATTTTTAGGCATTGACCTTTATTTCACATGGTAATGTACAGTAAACCCCCCTATAACGTCCAGATAGGTTCCACGTTATAGGGGGGTAATTTTATTTTTTGATTTGAAGGAAATCAGTGCATCAAACATTTTAATTATTCTTTTTTTTTACATTTTTACTTGTTTACCAGAGCAAATGACTTGACTCGTGCGATGAGCGATATCCTTTCGTATTTTAGCTGACGTAATCTTCCCGCAACTTGCGGGCAGGGAAGATCAACATGACATTTTATTAATTAATTTTATAAAATTATAAAATATTTTTATGAAAATTCTATTTAGCGTTTTAAAATATGTACGTTATAGAAGGGTTTGACGTTATAGGAAAAAACTGCCGCAAACGTTATAGGGGGTTTACTGTACTACACATTTAGCCAAAAAACAGTCATAGAAGGGAGCACTATAAGAAGGACTGTCGCACACACTATGTTTCAGACTTGCTCCACTCAGACATCAATCGATCACCTCCGGCAGACCATCGTGGAAGAAAATATGGAAGGAAATCAATGGTTCAATGAAATGAAATGAAGGGTCATAAAAGGATTACATCCGTCGGAACATGAATTAAACACTAGATCAGATATATTATTTATTTATTTTAATTAAATGGCCTTCTAACGAGAGGCGGGTCTTTGCGATCAGGGGGATACTATGCAATTTCCGGCAGAGATGCGTCCAACTTAACCCTAAAGCCAGGATTGCAATGGTTATCTAGGCTCTTTAATGAGTCAGGTCGCCAGTCATAAGCCCGGGAGCCGAGCTGTCAACGCGTGGATTGTAACAATAATAATCGAACGTGGCTAGTACCGAATCGTATTTACTTTACCGTCTGATCGGATGCCACAAGCACCTCCAGTAGCTCATCCGTCACCGAAATCAGCACGGAAAGCGACCTGGGCTTCTCATAGTTCCATAGAAACTACGAAATCATGATTGTACCCAACAGCAATCTCCGACACCAAAATATGACATTGAATATGAATTAAATGAAAAACCAAAAACATCATTTGATACGTTTTTTATTTGCATTATGAGTTTTACATAAAATTATAATCTTCCTAAACACAAAATACGCGGATCATCGTTAAATCTATATTGCTGTAAACGGATAATTCAATATTTACATAAAGGCGTTGTGTGATTTTCAGTTTATCATTACATTAAACCTATAAAAAAAAAATATTTGCATGTATTTAATTACAGATTCAACATTCAGTGTAGCTACGGGTATAAATAAAAATCTATAAAAAAATATCCAAATGTATGGGGAGGGGTCCGCAGCCGTCATCCCGTTCAGTCTTACGTTTACAATATAAAAAAATACTCATATTATTCGACTGGACAACAATATAAGACACATTAAACAAATAATGTAACGAGCGGAAGGATGCACACGTATGTAACTTTAGAATTCGATATTTAGATACAATGTCGGACGACGAGATGCGGATCTTCCCGAGCTGCTTCGCTGACAATCCATTCATACAAATGTAAATATTAAGAAAAAGAGATCACGTCGATTAATCGCCAAGATTAATCTCATCTCACGTTTAAAAATATAAACTAATAAATAACATTTAAAAAATAAAAAATCAGCACATCGGGAATCGATTATATTAGAATATTTTGTCACGTAACGTCAAATTCAACGTTCTAATATAACACTATGAAGAACAAACGCGCTATTAACCTAAAAAAAATAATATGATTGCACAATTTACAAAACGTTGCAAAGTACAGATTGATTCATTTGGATGTGCTTATAATCAAAATTGTATTGATTTAACTTTGGTAGTGGTTTTACATAATTTAATCGCGTCACAAATATATATCGTAACGCCATTACAATTCGATTCAATATCGACGGTATAAAAAAATACGACTCGGAGGTTATAATGTGAAAATCAAAAAATATATTCCGTAACCAAAATTTACATTAAAAAAATATACACGCATGTGTTATTATTACATGGACGAGTCATTTTGAGGAGGATTACGAAACAAAAGTGGCTTCGCGTCCGAATTAATCTAAATTTATTGACGTCTTATTAACTCACGTTAAGACGATATCCGCGGCATTATTTTTACATAACGCAAAGACACATTAAACATACGATTCAAATTAAACTACGGCGTAAAAATAACGACTGTCTAAAAGAAATCCCTCAAACAATAAATAAAATCTTAACATAAAACCATCTGATTGTATATTGCACTCGCACTAAATCTGATGCAATCTATTATTACGTTATTTGATTAATTCTGTTTAACAGTTACATGTATCAGTCGATAACATATTTCAATGGACGCAGATCGATATTTTCATCGACGCAGATCGACGAGCGCCAATCATTTACCTGAGACTATTCAATTTGATAAAATATTAGGAACTCGGAAATTAGAACAAAGCTAAATAAGATTACTCCTGTCTTGATAAAAAAAAAACAAATAATTGCATCATCACGAAACGATTCCATTGAAAATATATAATAGGAATGAGCAAACATACTATTATTACAACACTATCTTATATTAATATATATTTTAATATTTTTTTTGTCGAGAATCTGTATTCATCTCATGGACGTTTGTACCAAAAAATTAAACACAAACGTTGTATCCACACATAACTCACTAAAAATCATACAAAACATTTATCAACCATCTTGAAAATCTTCGAGTAGATTTGTTCGTTGCTTCTCGGCGATGTGCATTTGCTTCTGTAGTTCGCCGATGTCCGTCGTTTCGGCCCTCTCTATTATCCACGAGAGATTTTCAATCTCGGCTTCGAGCTGAGCCTGAAATCAAGTTGTTATTAATAAAAAAAATATAGACTCGTCGTTGTATATCCGACCAATCTAACCTGTTGATATTCAAACAGATTTTTTCTCCGACCCGGTTCCATATAATAAGCGTACGGATAAGTGTATTGAAGAGTGTATCGGCAACGAGCTAACAAGTCGGCGCCGTTAAAATATGGTTGCCAATCGATCCACGTGCCGGCACCGCTTTTCACCTTCGCGTGCAAAACAAATGGTTCATTACTTTAGATAACGGCTCGTATTCCAAAATTTAATAAAATAACTAGAGTAGCTGCCGAGATTGACGGCACTCCGACTATCGAGAATTGCGATTCTCGATGGCCGAGTGCCAGCAGTTTCGGCCTCCACCCTACCTTTTCATCAATTTTATTTCTGAGGTTTTCTAATGTTTGCTCCTCGAGTCTCAACGATTTTGCATGATTTTCCCAACGCTCGTAATAATGTAAATATTTTTTCAAAGCCTCCCTCGCCTGAACGGAATTATTTATTAATTATCAATAAAAACAATTTAAATGTGATTAATTTCGATATCGATGTCGATACGAACGGAGGGTCTCACCTGCGTGTGTTGTGAATCGTGACTGACGTTCGGATTTTCACGATACTTGGAGCATTCGTAATATTCCGAGCCGTGAGTGCGCCATTCACCGAGACACATCCAGCAGAAATCGTGGCGGCAACCAGAGCATTGCATGTGGTTGCATCCGCCGTTTTTTTCGATGCAAATACGACAAGCGGGGCAATCCTACAAAAAAATAAATACATTATGACGGAACAAAGCGAATACGCGTTCGTTAAACGATACGATACACACTTTGGTATGTGCACTGATATAGTTGGCCGTTTCGGAGTCGTCGGCGCATTTCGTGAACCACTTTTTGATCAACGAGCAATCGGCCGGGGCGTGCGGCGACACACCGCAACGGAAACAGCACTGATTGCCGCAGCTCTTGCACGTGACTGGACCGGCTTTATCGCCTTTACCTTGTATGACTACCTATAAACGCATTCAATATATAAATAACGAAATATACGATATAATTAATACTATCTAAAATTGCAGTTTGTTTAACCTGACAGTTTGCGCCTGGACAGTATCTCAACTCCGGATGACTTTTAACGTAGTCCTGGAAGCAAAATTGTTGATAACGATCCCGTAATTTGGGCTGATGCACTAACGAAAGTACAAAGTCTTCGGGTGCTCTTATTTCACAGTTCAATGCCATGCATCCAATACTAGTTGAAACTCCTGGAATATAATATATTCTTAATCAAAATCACTATAAATATTGATCGAGTGCTTTAAGCTTTTAATTACTATGGTCACGCCGGGGTGACATTACTTATAGAATAGGAATATGTCAAAAATTGTTCGCTCCTATGCAATCAAAGATCATTGTCATCATAGGTTGATGATCAACATTAAAACAATGACATAGTTTGCATGAAAATTGGAAAAGACTAGATTTACTGATCCGTCACGGCGGCTCTAAAACAACCGAATCATCTGAAGGGGGTCTATCAGAGACCCCAAGCAATTGTTTTTATTCGTAGGATAATCATTTTTTTTAAAATGTCAAGATATTGAAGAATTCAACAATATCTGGACTGAATGCTTGGGGTCTATTTTCATACTAAATAGACCCCATAGGTTGATGCCGTTGGTTTCGAACCACCGTCGGATCGGTTAAATCAACTGATACTCCAGTTGATGCAGATAAAGATGCTGCAAAATAATTGATTTCCTCATTGTTTAAATTTATAGATAGATAAAATTCTTCTAGTTATTCATGGTAGACGAGACGGGTACACATTTTGACCATTTTTGAATTTAGCTCATTTGGGAATGTCTTTGAGAGCTATTTGGGAAAAAGTGGGATGTTCCCTAAGTATGTGTAAAAAAAATACTGCTTATCTGGATCGATTCAAAAGTGCTATGGAACTCTGAAACTGTACAGCTACGACTGAAGCAAAGTGGATTAATATGATAACGACTTCTCTCTTTCCAAGAAAATGGAGAGAGCACTTGGACCATATTTAATATAAATTGGATTGAATAAATTTTTTCCACAAAATTGATTCAATCCCGATGGTTTTGCAATACATGTGTCAAGTATCTGGGGAGCCCTATTTCAAAAACTGCACTATCGAGGCAGTCAAACATTCCCCAGTATTTGAGGATGTCATAAAAAAAATATTCAGAGCAACAGCATCTCTCACAATCCAGTGGAGTTATTTTCCACGATGATCCCCCACCGTGTCATAGGGATAAAATAATATTTATATATTATTTCAATGATTTTGAAGCTTTATTTACCTTAATAATTCATATTAAGAAATAGTTGGTGTCTCTGTCATCACTAATTGATTTAGAGACATGACTATCCCGGGCTAGGTTAACCCGCCTTCCTAGTCGTTCCAAGGCAAATGCCGGGATAGTACCTTGAGCCGTTTCCCATGACATTACCGTTAGCTACAAACTCGCCCCGTCCTTCAGATCCTATGCCATAGTGGCAACGAGGGAACTTCTTCGGATGGAGGCAAAGCTACACCCGGGAGCTGTGCGACTTTCGTTAAGGCATGCGAGACTGGTCTGGGTCCAACCCTCCATAAGGTTAGTGGATCAACCTGCACCAGGATTACGTAGTAAATAATGTTGTTCTTGGTGTGCTCCGAAAGGACGGTGGCAACTTCAACAATGTGTTCACGAGTATGTGAAGAATGGTAAAGTAAAAGCCATACGAAATCATCATCAATGAAAAATAAATATTACATCCCAATCCTTTAACCATCATGAGAAATATACATAACTATGTCCGGATAAATTTCCAAATTTTCTTGAATTTACTTATAAGATAAACCTCGCACAATTAGTCAAATAAAAAATAAATTACAATCATCAAATTCTCTTTTGTGAGTCAACACACTCATGTCTGAGAATTGTGACCATTTTAGACTCGAATCTTCTTGATTGTGGCTCTCCAGGATCCTATGCGTTCCGCATCTCAGCAGTTATGATGGAGCCCGGCCATTTCCCATGCGTCCTTGTACGTTACCGATCATGACAAGCTTTTCCAGGCTATTGTTTCTTCTAGCGAGTCGTTCAAAGTATCGAAGAATCCTTTTGAGACATATAGAGAGAGTATAGTGTCATCTGTTTCATTCCCCAAATCTTCCAGGGCAGACACATTTGTGCGCTTAGAGGTCCAAATACCAAATATTTTTTTAACCAACGTGTTATTCAATGTGATAATTAAGATGTCAAAGATCCCATTTCAATTCCAATTAAATATTCAGAATTAATCATTTGTAAAAAGTGAGAGGACAGAACGCTATGAGACTATTATTAGACCGTTATCACTTGGCCTGGATTTAAAAAAAACATTTACAAATTACAACGATAGTTCTTGAAAACATATATGGTCATGATTTAATAATACAGATCGAGAAGAATTTTAATCGACCGTAAAAAATCAATATTATCGAAACCGTCTTAACGGTACATACAATTTTTAGTTCGGATTATGTTCGTTAATTAAAATAAATTTGATGTATTTTACCTTGAGCGATTTGAACCTCGAAATGCATGCCCCAACATTCGTCACAGAATGAGTGTTCACAAGCTAACCAACGGAATGCCTTGGAATTGGTGTCGCATGCGCAAACGTTACACAGCGACGGGTTGCCGAATCCGCCGGCTTGTTCGCTGTGTGCAGTTTTAGCAGGTTTCACTTTGCACTTGACGAGGATTTCGTCGGGGTTCTCCTTATACTTCTGAATGAGGTCCTCCGTGTTCCAGTTAAAGGCGTGCAGCATGACCTGCAAAGTGGAGCGAGAGGTGAGACATGGCGCGACAGGGCGGACGAGGGTGAGGCGAGGGCGGGGCTGACCTTGGCCCCGGCGGGGGTGACGCCGGCGCAGTGGCTGAGCCGATCGATGGACTCGTTGAGCATCTTGTCCACCTGCTCGGGCGACAGGCAGCTGAACTTTCCCGCTGCCGCCGCACGCACCTGCGCCTCCTGCTGTTCCATCACCAGCCAGTCCTCGCGGCCCCCCTCGTCTTCCGAGTACTCGTCGTCCGAGCACTCCATCTCCGAGTCCGACATGCTGCTGGTTGCTGGCCGCGCGCCTCCGCCACCAGGGGGGCAGTCAGACGGCACTGCTGCCAACACAAGCGGGCACACATGCAGAACTACCAACTCACTTTCGCCCCAATGTATGCTATCAAGGTTTAACCCTTTCCCCGCAGTTTTTCCATTATTAAAACACACTCGCCCATTGTTTTTAATATATATCTTGCTACATTATAAAAGCGTATAAACATGTAAATTTATTTTTACAATACAAACGACCCATTACGTTTAATAAAATAATATTAATACAGTCAACCCTCCTATAACACCGAGATAAAGACCACCATATAAAAGACTAGACAACCATACAATATTCGGGGTTAAGTTTTATAATTGCATTTTGCTAATTGGACCCAATCAATACATCAAACATATTTATTTTCTCATATTTTAAATGACTTTGTTCTATTTGTACTTTGATAACTAAAGGGTATTTGAGCATTTTGTAGAAAACGGCGATTAAAAAGGAAGCACTATAGAAGGGACTGCCGCACATGCCGCTTTATATAGCAGAAGGCGCTATAGAAGGGTAGACTATTTTTTCATTAAAATCACCAGGCGCTTAGCTATCTTATGAGAAAAGGGTGCAATGCATCGGGACCCTCGCCATTCGAGTGTCCCCTAGGAACTGACTCACACTAAAAAAATCAGTACAGCTAAAATATAAGGTTACATATCTTCCATATTCAAATAATTATGGTATCAGTCAATAGTATCAACGATTCTCAAACATTTGACGTCAACCTCAGCCTACATAAACAACTACACATACTTCCACAAACAACAGCTAGTTTTGTCAATGTAAAAACAGACTAATAAAACAAAATTAATTAAAAATCTTTTAATTCTTCGAACCTTTTAATTTAACCTTGTTTTTTTCATAGAATTAATCTACTAAATTTATAGTCGTGTTTAATATACAACTTATTTATAATGAATTTCACCTAAAGATTTACATTTTTGGGGCTTGATTATGATTGAAAAAATCGGGATTTAAAATAATAAATCATTTTTTTATAAACATTTTATTATCAATTCGATATAAACACCATTCTTAATATATAATAAACAATCTATTAAATACAGAATGAATTCATAAATAATAACATAACATATCCAATAATCCTAGAAAATTATCGTTTGAATAAAATACTATATTGTATTAATATTATAAAATGGTGCATTGAGCTCTCGATACGCAATCGAATTATTTATGTATTTAAACTACGCATAATATTTAAATTACGATTAGTTCAAGTTGTAAATTTTCTAGATAATCTAAGAAATTATCATTATATATTATACGTACGTATGCAAAAAATAAATTAATTACACACTCTTTTCATAGAAAGATTAGTGATAATGATTCGTATTAGAATAAAATAAAAAATACAAATATATAAGCATTAGATTTTAAAACTACATTATGATTATTGTATATTCTCTTATTATAGTAATATATATGTATTTATTATCGGAATAATGAGTATATTATTATTGAAATGTGCAATAATGCATACTGTGAATGATCCGTCCGGTAAATGGAGGATATTTTTGATGCCTGCTATAGATAAGAATCTCATACCTGCTGTTATCAACTACTACATACTACATTTGATCCACAGAAACGTAGTGGCATTGAACATTTTAATTATTATCATAATAATTATTATTTAATTAGGGTTAACGTTGAATCATCCTATGTCGTGAATGAATAGTTGGAAGCCCATTTCTAATGAGAGTTTATTGAAATAATTATTTATTTTCCCCTGTATATTTCGATGATTCTATCCTGATCCACGTATTCGAAGATATGCGGGGCATCCATCAATATACCGACTGTACCAGCAGTTGTCACGATGAAGAAGATGTAGAGCTGCAATCTGTCGATTACCATTGCAACATATTTCCAATCCTCTCTTGTCTATAAAGCAAATCCGACGTTAAACATTAAGATATCCATATGTAATAATATATGGTATAATACCTGTATGTAAAGATCTTCATTCCTGAGATGCTCCGCGATAAATTCAACTGCTTCTGTTGCTTTGGATGCTTCTGGAGATAACAGAAGTGAATCTGAGCTCTCCGATTCGCGACGACATCCTTCACCGCCCAAACCACTGGGTAATTCGGCAGAATTCAATTTTCTATTCACTTTACAGTTGGGATGATGCAGATCTGATAGTTCCATGACTTCCATTTTGCTATAAAATTCGAATAATTAGAGTCTGTATCATTAACCGATCCGCCATGACGGCTCAAAACCAACCGCGTCGAAAAATGGATAATTGAAAGAATAAAAATAGTTATTAATGATAACTTGGTCGATATTTTGGACTTTTTTACTATTCATTATGACGCGTAAATGACAAGCGCACACGGTAATGTACCGCCGAAGACTGAGAACACGCTGCCGTCTCAGAGTTCTCGCGGCACGCGTATGGTTTGATTCGCACTCGGCACATAGTACCGAATGCGAGCGAGAAAAGACATTGCGCTCGTGGCTACAGAAGCGAATATTATTGTTTTTATTTTTTCTTCGCAATTGCGGACAATAAAGTTCAATGATTATTTATAATATTTATTCTATAGACTTTTTTTTAAACATATTTATTAAAAGAGTTATTCGAGAAAAATCAAAAACTTGGGGTCCCAAATAGGCTATCAGGGGCAGCTCGTCATTACGGGGCAACAAGGACACCGCCCCATACACATCAGTTAGTGGAGATAGAGAGAAAAGTTCCGTATTACCGTATAGAGAAGGTTGCTTTTCGTTTGCTGTGTAAAGCTCTGTTTGGGCAGGCTTGTATATGCCCCGCATGATATATTTAATACATGCCATAGGCACGGCTAGGTTAATACATGATTTATTTAAATATATTTACTTGATGTGCTTCGGTATTTCGGTGGGTGATCCATATGAGGGATGCGGGGGCATTCCCATTCCAGGCATCTCCATCATCCAACGCAATCGAGTCTTCCTTGGGCGTTTCATGAAGAGTATAGCAGGAAGATAATGCAAAAATACGCTACGAATCCACAGCGGCATACTGAAATCAATTTAATCCTCACTTAGATATTGTTCAAATATTAAAAATCTTTGATGTTCGATGGATACCGATGGGTTCTCGGTCCTCTGAAGTTCCAGTTGATGATAATGACGGTGACCAGAATACTGACAGTGTTCATGATGAAGGTGAACAGTAAATATTTAGCAATGAGCGGCAGCACTAGAGACGTAGGAGGCAAAATCTTCGACACCAGCAACAGGAACACAACCAGTGACAGCAAAATGCTAATGCCGAGCGTCACCTGCAGATAATTGCATTGTTAAGTATGATAAATATGGTTTATTTCAATTGATGTTTAACCTTTTCTCCAGCTTCTGCGGGTAGATAGAATACAAGAACGCAGAGGAACGAAATGAGGACAGTGGGCAAGATCAAATTCACAGTGTAGAACAGTGTCTTTCTTCGGATGATGATGTAAAATGTGATATCCGTCTCCGTCGGATGATTCCCTTCGTATATGTTCAGATAAGCAGGCACTTCTATGATGTCCCATGTACCAGACTTCCAATAATCAGAGAGATCCACGAAATTCTTATTGTTGTACAGAGCCAAGGACACTTGATCTCCGTTGAAGGTCCACGAACCGAACTTCATGATGCATGTTTGTTGATCAAACGGGAAATACGTTACATCAATCGTACAAGAACTCTGAAAATGATTAGAATAATATACAGATATGTTATAATACTGATTTTATATCAAGATTTATTTACTTGATAGATCGCAGGCGGTACCCAGAGCACTTCTCCTGTGGGATAGATCAGCACGTTGGATTTATAACGCACTTCATAATTTCCATCAGCACTGAAAGCATATGAATCATAAGTTTTCAATGGTTTTAATTAGTGTATTATCTTATTTCTTATTACTTATTGAAGAGTACGATATCTGGCTTCCAGACTTTATCAGGGGGAAGTCGCAATACACCAATTCCTCCATAATCAGCCTCGTCCCATTGCAGTTGATAATCGCTCCATACGAGTCTCAACCACACGTTGGATTTCATGATTTGATTCTTTTCGTTCTGAAATTGTTATCAAGATGAGTACATATGGAATCGTTGATAGTTGATGATGGATACTTACGACGTTGATCAACTGGACGAACGCCAGGCCGAATCGTACGTCCACTTTTTGAGTCATGTTCTGTACGGGTCGTATGAGTTTGTTGTAACCGCGGAAGAGATCACGCACGAGTCGCTCTTCATCTTCGGATCCTTTGCCGCCTATAAAAATAAATAAATAAATGAATAATCTACAAAAAAAAGTGCAACGTTGCATCGACATAACCCTAAAATTACCGAAAATCGTATTTAATTATTTTATTTAAATATTTTCTAATTTATTATAACAACAATTAACGTCTGATGATACATAAATGCGATTTATTATGATTTTATATGCAATTATTGTTAAAATGTAGAATAAACTTGCATAATGTGCACAAAATGGGAGTGGCCCGTATACACATTCCGGTACATATTCGCATCAAACTCGCATATGGCATATAAATGATTAATTATGAGCTTATTCTAATATGTTTTTATTATAATTTTCAAATAAAAAATATTATTTATAATTGATTTGATTTAATTATAATTGTTATTGGCGTGGATATTGTGTTGGGATGCGATCGTTTATGTTTTTTTGGTTGTTTGCTATGAGGCGTATGTGGGCGTTGGAACAATGGTCTCACCTCGCAACAGCAAAAGATGGAGAATCAGGATGGGGAATGGGAGCAGCCTTAGCAGCATGATGTTCAGGGCGGTACTGGCTGGATATTCCTCCTACCGCCCCTCAGGAACCCCATCCCTGTCCCCACATCTAGTCATCTCCCTCTACTCCTCTCTGTCCTCCCGACTGCAGAGCCCACTCACCCACAAACGGCCTGCCTACCCGGCCACCTCCTCCCCTCCCGGCTATCGATCCATCCATTCCCGTTGGAAACGTCTGATAATGCAGTCAGCGTTTTCAGAAAATGCGCGTTTCAGGATAATGGACGTAATGGCTGAAGATAAAAAAGAAAACCTAGATTGACAGGTCGATCTTGATAAAAATTATCGCGGTGAAATATACCCGCGCCACGTCAATAGAGGGTTTTCGATGAAATACTGCATTAATAATTAATATTTAAATATTTAACATGAGGATTGGGGATAAATCAGGGATTTCAAATGAAAAATCGTGTGTATATTTTTTCGCTTTTCTGTATTTAAATAAACAAAGTACAATCCATGGAGACGTGATGCTTCGTTTCATCACAACAGGGTTTTAAACATTATCTTGCTTAAATTACATATCATTTTTTTTTTTTAATTAATCGTTATTATTAAATATGTACAGGTTCAAATTATTGTTTTCATGTTTTTTTTATTTATTTATTAATTGATTTTTTTTAATTTAATTGATTTATTGATTTCAAAAATATTTTGTACAACCATTGTGCACCGAGCGAGCTCGATTCTTTTATAATTATAAAATTAATAATGAATCCTTTCATAATTCAATCATCGTCCAACATATATAATAATGCCTATTACATTCCAACAATAAATATCTTTTCATATACCATCATATTTTTTTGGCCATAACAAGAAATATTGCTGTCACGAGTCGATCGCGGACTCGATTGCTTTTCCGACTTTAATTTTAAATACCAATTTTTTTTTCACCGTGTGAATACCGAAATGTTTCAACGAAAATGTAAAATATTGTTCTCATCGATATAACAATTTATAATAATTATATTATTTTTATAAGGAAGTCGAAAAAATATCACAACCTTGATATTAACAAATATATCTTTTCAGAGAAGAAAATATATTATGAAAACAACAAATTAAAATATATTTTTCGTCCGTGGGCATTATTATTATTATTGAAATGCGAACGAGCGGGAAATATATTTTATTTAAATACATATAACTTTTTCGGATCTAAACGATCCTGCCTTATTCTTATACTCATGAACCTTTATAATGGATTGTCCTTATATTGAAGTATATATGTTTTATTGCAATTTATATTGATACAAAAAAATTTAGTAATTATTGCGGTTGATTACATCAGATTATTGCATTATTCAAAGTATTGTCAACTAATAATATTCGAATCTTAGGCGAATATCAGTGAGGGTGAACTCATTGTAATTATGCGGTTTACATGTGGCGCCCTCTTCTGTCGTAGGCGCCGACGTCAGCACATCGGCCTGTGTATATCATACGGAGAGTGTTCGAGACAGTATTATTTTTTTTTTTAATGTATATCAATCAACCCATCGTCGGATCATGTTGTCCACATTGAAAACTACATTGTGGTTGCGTGATATGTACGACCCAAGCCTGCTTAATCATTGTTAGATGGATCGCATTGTCGTCTGAAACACTGGGCAGTGAGCGGTTTCTGAAACAATAGTTTCGGCGATGGGAGTACAGGGCGATCGCTCCGCGGATGAGGGAGCGGTCGCGGTGGACGCCATCGGAGGGCGTCGGCCCGGGGCGTCGGCGCCAAGGGGCCGCTTCAGGACTGCAACTTCCAATAAGTCCCGAAGCAGAAGCCCGAGACCGCCGCGCACGCGTAAGCCGAGCGCCCTCCACACTAACCTTCGTCCTTAGCTTAAACTAAATAAACCTTATTTACCCTTAATTTTAGAAAATCGTTAAGTGGGTGATGTTCCATCAACATTGCAAATCATAACTTAACAATTAACCGGTTTTATCACAGAATCATTATTTTAATACAAATAACATCGGCGGCGGCGGAGGGGGCGCAGCCGCGGATGTCGGACTGCGCCCCCTCGCGCCGCGCTCTAACGCAATTCTATAATTAATCAACCAGCGGATTTATTTTACATCGTTTTGTAGATAACAACATTATTATTCGGATTATTAAGAATCGAAAACGGACACCACGTGCCACCGTGGGTGTGTTAGTAAAGCGAGGGTGTTGGGGGGACGGGGGCGCCGGCACGAGGAGCGCGCGCGCCGCGACTTCCGGGCACGGCGTGCGCTCTTCCTGCGGGACTGCGCCCCCTTCCTTCGGGGCCCGGGGCCGCGGCCGGGGCCGGGGCCGCTACGACACCATGATGTGCGGCGCGGACAGCAGCACGGCCAGCGTGGCGACGATGGTGAACAGGGTAAAGATAATAAGGCACAGTCTGTCCACCACCATGGCGGCGAACTTCCAGTCGCGCGATATGTCCGCGCCCTCGTCATCCTTTCGCAACTGAAACAGAAAGAACAATACGTTAATGTCGCTCTGCAAATCAAAGAATGGCAGCAGAGATGGGAAGCAGAAACAGAAACAACCGACAGAGCTGTCTATAGATTTTTCCTAAGGTTACAGGACACATAGAAATGGATTGGGTATACCCTGATCACTTCCTCTCGCAATTCGTCACGAGCCATGCCTTCCTTGCATGCATGCCAATGCCTTCAACGCAAGACTGACTGAACTGTGCATCCAAGAAGATCCCAGCTGTGACTATTGGAGCAGACTTCGGAACACAGTTCAGAGGCACAGAGACGTGATGTTAGACGTGGTCAGAAAGGCATACTATCCCGATTGATCACTCCAACCTGGTTGCTTATAATAAAAGGCTTTCTCTCTTATCTTTCTCCCTGTGTGGTGTCCACATTCATGTGATACAGGGGGTAAGTACCTGCCAGGCGGACTGGTTATCCGTCTGTCGTAGGAAACTAAAAGGCAACCTCCAACCGGCTTCCAAAAATGATCTGCATGCTTTGTCTGATATGTATAACGTCTCTATATGAGGTTGGCCGCTTAGCACAGCAGTTGTGGAACAACGTAAGCGGAGGAGTAAACCGTATGTGGCTTCTCGATTCGCTAGGCTACCCTCATGCTCTTGCTGTGCTGGATATGACGAAAGCGGGGGTGGGAGGTATTCCTTTTCCCGCTACGTGACATGTTTCACAGCGGAAACATAATGCGTCCGTGTTTCTCTGGCTCATTTACTGAATCAGTTACGCATGACCTGGAAGTCGTGTGTGCAATGTCGAGCCAAATTCTAACTGCTTATCTTTCTAACACTCTTAAGTGACTATCAGTTACACTGCCAAAGTATACTAATGGGCAGGTCATAAAATAAACCTCTTTCTAAAAATACAAGACCCAGATTGATCTGCGCATGCTTCATCTATGAGCGGTATGGCCACGAGTTCTCGACGTGATTATCCTTGATTTACCTACGAACTGCTACAATATACTTTTGTAAACGTGGACGACCACAAACCCGCCTTATAGAAGACTTGACACACATAGAACATTTAGGGTTAGGTTAGGTTCGGTTTTAAATTGTACTTGAACGAAATCAATACATCACATGTTTTAAATGACCTTGTTTCATTGTTAGTGTGTTCACACGCGCGTGTCTTATTTTGTTCTCAATCACTGACCTTTGTTTCGTGCTTATGTCACGTATTACACATTTACGAAATATTGAGAATTTAATGTTTTGTAGAAAACGTCGTTCTAGAAGGAACTGTCGCACACGCCGCTCTATAGCAGGGAGCGCTATAAGAGGGATGACTACTTTTTACGATACATATCTAATTGAGTTTTTATCCAAATTATTTATCCCGAATGAAAAGTAGGGCATTGACGAGTTTTACTAGATGAAATGACGCTGATCTTTATCAGAGGCAATGTAAAATTTTGACAAAAAAACTACTTATATTTAACATGGCGCATAAAACCGCTATAATTCAATAACTAGGATTTTATCCTAGGACTTTCCTGCTCATTGAGATCAATTCAAATAAAAAATCCTGTTGTTTTATTTTATTTACCCATTAATTCATTCTAAACGTGAAGGTAAAATGTGATTTTCTGTAAATAAATAATTAAAAAACGCTGTCGAACGAAAATTTCTTTCTGTCGAACGAAATGGCTTCTGGGGTAACATGATATTCAATGGTTTCGCAAAATGGCGTCTAATTCAATGTTTATATTTTAAATTGAAATTTGATCTTCATTTATTTAAATAAAAAAAAATGAACTAACAGTTTTAAAAACAATCAATAAGTCAGTTAGTCAGTTGTATCCAAATGCGCTGTATCAAATCTAAGGTAATTTATTCTAATAATTTATGCAAATATTTTCTTTGCTGTTTTTAAAAAACGTGTTAATTATAACGACCTCTACAAGGATATTTAAAAAAAATCGTATATTCATGTCGACCCATGTGTATGTTCGCGTCTAGAAATCGGCATGAAATCTAAATAAAAAAATCTCTTTCTGTGTTTAATATCGTATTGAATTCGTATATATGTAGATAGTTGAACCATATTCGGTTCCTGTCAAAAGCCAATACCAGCTCGGCTATGTCGATTTGATAACGAAACCCGTCTGAAAACTCTATATCATTCGGGTTGCATAACTGCAATCCGCATGCATCAACCACTCATAATGTATGCAGGTGGCTTAATGGCTCGGAAATCGCTCTCGACGTCCAATGGAGAAAATTTTTTAAAACCATTTTCATCAGAATTACCAAAAATCTTATATAATCACAAAAAAATCGATTTATCCCTTTGTCATTTTTTGTTCGGCAAATGGTTCTTGAAATAATGCGAGGACAGCAGATATTGCGAACACACCTGACCTAGTATTCGAGATGTTTCTACGTTCTAATTTAATCGAAAATCGCTTCAATAAAATTAATGTGTAAAATATGAGATAACGGACATGGATATTGATGAAATTTTCATCAATATCATGGCTTTTTAAAAAAAAATAGATTATTCTAAGAGCAAAATCAGTTTGATATGCTTCATATTTTGGATTTTTCTACTAATCAATATGACGCGTAAACAACTCCACGGACACCGTCGGTAGACCAACCGCCAAATTCTCGCGGCACGTGTCACTATTGTACGTTTCACTCGCACTAAGCACATCGAATATTGTTGTTTTTATTTTTTTCACAATTGCGGACAATAAAGGCCAATGATTATTTATAATATTTATTCATTACACTTTTTTAGATAAATAAAAATAGTTTGGGATATGTAAGATTTATATTAAAAGAGTTATTCGAGAAATATCAAAAACTTATCGTGTAATTCATTTTTTTTAAAATATATTTACGTGTCATTCAAGATTGTAAACGATTATTACCTGATCGGTGATGACCCTGAGTTCTTTGAGAATGAGCGCCAATTCATAATCGACCCCTAGGCAAGTCGGCGGTGGTGGTTCCGGAGGACGGGCTGCCGCATTCTCTTCTCCAGATCTACAAAGCATATACATTCAGATTTGATATGTGAGAGTGTTGAATCGATTGTGTGTATTATAGTTATGATCACCTATAAAGAGTACGATAGTATGCCGAGCGATGATTGTGGCGAAAGTCATCGTCGATGTCTAGAACGTTGGCCAGAAGACTTTTAGAAGACCGTTCGCGCATTTCTGCATCTGGAGGCTTAGGCGGCGGTGGATCCGTGGTACTTACAGGACGACTCATACGCAGTATGCAAGGCAACCAGTACAGAAACACCACACGAATCTGAACGAAAATAAATCGTAATTAGATGGATTAGGCGTGATTGTGTTAATGGTATGTTAGTATAGAAGAATACCCATTCGCTCATTTCGTGTGTGTCAGCATTGCGATGATGATAGTTGAGGATGAGAATAGTCGAGACGACAGAAGAGGCTACCATGAACATGATGCAGTTAAAGTATGTACCGAGCAAAGGCACAGCGTCAGAAGTAGCTGGCATTGTTTCAGCTACCATGTTCAAGAAGACAGTAAGCGACAGAAGAATAGTTACACCTGCAATTTAAATCGTTCGTGTCATATGCGCTTATTGATACTGTGTGCAATCATTCTGTTTTACTACCTAATGAGAGCTTTTCTCCGGAGTCCGGTGGTAGTGTGAAACCGAGAAGAGCCATTGAAGCGATGAGCACGCAGGGTACAATCAAATTGAAGAAGTAGTAAAGAGTCTTGCGCCTGATGACAATAGCAAAAGTGATGTCGATGTAGGGCTCGGGGCAGCAGTTGTAGTAGATCTCGTTACGCTTACCAGGCACACCTGAATACAAAACATGCATTAATAAATCGTTCTTCGATGGATATCTATCTATATTATATGGCGTACCGATGAGTTCCCATTCGCCATTGGTAACAAAGCTGCTGATATCTCCTCCCTCTTCATCTTGTAACTGAAGATCCAGCTAAATCGAACGAAAACGTATATCAAGTCGATGTTCATGTTGTTATATATTTTAAAGTCGTATATGATTACCTGAAATCCATCATAAGTCCAACTCCCGAACTTCATTTCGCAGCGTTGGTCATCAAATGGAAACCAAGTGATGTCGATCTTGCATGTGCTCTTGAAGATGCCGGGTGGGACGTACAGACACGATCCGTTGTTTCTGACAACTACGTTGGTGGGGTAGGTGCCGTCAAAACCTTCGTCCGCACTTTACAAAAATGCAATTTGTTATTAAGATATCGATGATTTGATATTCAATTGGAATCTAAACATTCATCAAAAGCTGATAAATATGGTTAGGTTTGCAGTGTCAAACTCACCGCGGTTTAAGACGAAGAATGATGCCCTAGATAAGAGACACTGACATAAAGAATCCGACACCACTCTTAACAGATTCGTGCAGATACAGACGACATAGAAATTTTGGCCAGATCTCCGACGATTGATCTCCGAAGGATTGGCTGGAGCCGAACCATTGCGTGTCCCAATTTATTACGGAACACGGAGCATTTAATTTGAAACTTACTCAGCTCGGACTCAGGGATGATCCGAGCTCCATCTTCTGTAGAGTAATTATCCGGAATTTAAGAGATGGCCCCTGGTTCTAAAACCGAGATGTGATTTCTAACGGCCCTGCTTCTAGGGTCTTTCTGGTTTTTACTGGCCAAGTCGAAGCACCAAACTCTTCCCCTGACTCCAACCCTTTGCCTGTTTAGACAAGGTTATTTTTTGTGCAAGGAGATCATAAGTGTGCCAATTGCCATAACGAACCGTCAAAGGTCGTCTATCCTTCTACTCTTACCGTGGGATGGCCTCCTCGGAAAACCTACACTTTTGGATCTCACGGATGCATGTCAGCAAATAATGAGAGGGACAATGGCATGTACTTGTGGTCACAGTTTTGATGACTCGGCCTACGTATTTGCTGGACGTGACCCTCTATGACTTCTTCATATTATCGATATTAAGATGAAAAAATAAGGACTAAGACAAAGAACGAATCTTTGAGTCTATGCCATGCTGGCAATCCGGTGATACTTCGGGGTTCAACAGCAGATATTTGGAGCTGTATTCGATGATAGGGAGTGGTGTATCCGAAGCAACGAGGACCAGTATTGACTATACAAGGTATACCGATCACAGCTATCGTCAGAGTGACTAGACTCCGATGAAACAGTCACGTGATTAGGATACGAGACACACAGCCACTGAAAAGACTTATAAAGTTAACAAGGTCTAACAAGTTAACAAGTCTTCCTGTCTGGAGGAAATGAAGACTAAGGCTGAGGGTAGCAGAGTTTTATACAGTTTTATACTTTGAGAATCTCCGGAAGATGGAGCGACGTGGCGGTAGATCGAATGAAAGGGAGAATGGTATTAGATTAGGCTAGGGCTCTAGAATATGGCCATTGCGCATGTGATGTTGATGTTGAATAAGCATTTAAGACCAACCTATTGTACATGAGGACGTCGGGTTTCCACAATCGGTGCGGTGGTATACGCAAATCTTTAACTCCGCCATAGTCAGACGTATTCCACCGGACGTTCATGTCGTTCCATTCCTATAACGATATATAAAATGTGTTATCTTTGGTGATTGGTATTTATATTTTAATGAAAAGTATTTCGGGTCACTCACCAGTTTGAGCCAGATGTTAGTTATCAGCAGCTGATTCTTCTCGTCCTGGAAAAACGACAACGGCACAGTTTTAACCCTTTTCACATTAAGTATGATCAGATTTCGGGGTGGAATTATTTACGGGAGCGAATTCGGCCGCGTTTATCATTTATATTCGACCGAGTTTCTCTTCGTGTACACCCTGTAGCCCCAGGCAGTTATTATGCATGACGGAGTTAATTCAGGAGCAGTTCCGCCCAACAGATATATATTCAAATTAGATAGTTACCCATTTAGGTTGCTATCAGTGACAATTTGGGGTTAAATTAAACAGTGTTCACTTCGGGGAGACAAATCTTTGATAATTCTGCGCGACATTGCGATTATTATATCTGCATAATGGCTTTAGGTATTGTCGCCGGGCTATTCGACCAATTATACAACAGAAATCTGGGAACGAATGCGAAGCTTCCATTAATCCCGGCGACGTTAAACATAAAGTTTTGTTAGCGGCCACACTTTATGGCGAGAGACAAGCTTTTTATGATTAATCGATGATACAAGAATTTCAGTATTTTCTAGCTACTGAACGTAAGATGAGCATTTTACATTTCGCAAAGTGTGATTGATCTTGTCTGTCTTCAATCGCGTTATTTATTTTTAATGTGTTAAATAATTACTGAAATCCAAATGAGTGGAGAATTATAGTCGACTCCAAAAAATAAAATCAAATGGGGTAATAATTCTTCCCAAATCACTGTTTTGCCCTATTTCCTTTTTCAAATTTATGGGGTTGCTAGCCGAAAAAGGTTCCGATTGAAAGTATAATTGGATTTAATGGAATTTGGGAATCAGACTGACCACATCGATGATCTGCATGAGCGTGAGGCCAAATGAGAGCTGGAGTGGATCGCTCTCGTTGACCACCGGCCGCTCCAACACGTTGTAATGATCCAGCAAGTTGTGCAGTAGGCGCTTCTCGTGCATACCACCTCGAGCTCCTATAAATTCAAAATAATATTAAATATGACACTTATAACCACGACAATCGTCACTAATTTAATTAAACCAACGGCGTCGCCCGATGGAGGGCTATTTACAATGAAAAATAGACCCCATTCGGACAACTCGATCGTTTTCGAGCCGCCATGTCGGATCGGTTAAGAGTTATTCAAGAAATAGGCCACAGACTGAGACCCGCCGTCGTCTTAGAGTTCTCGCCGCACGTTTCACGAGTAGTGTTTCACTGACAGTTACACATCGTACCGGATGCGAGCGAGAAAAAACATCGCGTCCGTGCCAATACTTGGGGTCCCAAATAGTCCTCATCAGCACGGCAGGGTTAAATCACAATGTTCCCAAAATCAATACTATTATTTATTTTATCGTAAAATCTGAATCGGAGATAAAAAAATGACAGTGTTTTGAGTATTTTCACACGCATATATTGTATTTGTCTGTTTTATCGACGTTTCTCAAACACAAGAAATCCTAATAAGATTTAAAAGTCGGTGCACATACTAAGAAAACGTCGGGGATATGCAAATCCGAAAGGAAAAGATTTTTCTTGCCTCCACGGGAGGATAGGGGGAGGCGAGGCGAATACTCTGAGCACGCTCCGCTTGTAATATATTGAAAATTCTCCGGGGGCAGATGTTTTGCTGCCGTGTCTCTCGCATGTATTTTCTAATTCCATGAGATTTTTTTTAAAAATGTAAAATTCATCCGGATTCGCGTCACGAGCGAGCCAAAGCAGAGTGACCGAGCCGTGCTCAATATTTTCTTAATAAACCCTTTCACGGGAATTAGTTGGTAAAGCTTTTACTTTAGAATCTGTCCCGTTTTATTTCTTTTGAATCTCGCCTTTGAAAAAAAATCGCATTAAAGCCGAATCCCCGAAAACTTGAATGGCCCGTGTAATACACTTTTATCGTGGATATTATTTGAGAAGAGCGCGCATATTTTTTTCTTAGGAATTTCCCCGGGTATAATATGTCTATGTCAACATTTTAATTAAAAATGTATGAAGAGATAAGCTCATATTTTTAAGTTCATTCATAAAATTTCATGATGTATCAACGTTTTTTTTTTATATCGTTTTACGGGACACACAATATTATTTTTAATATACGAAGGTAGATTAAAAGTTTATGCGAATTATCATGGTTTTAGGAAACGGGATAGGAACTAATTTTACGTATAAATTATGCAGAAAAATTAAAATACTAGGAGTTCTCTCCGTTTTAGCTTATTTATAATTAAAAAATATATCCCGAGCGATTAACCCGTGCATCTGGTACGGTGTTATTAAATCCTGGCGGCATTATCTCGGCAAACGTACGGGGAATTAACCCCCACCCCTCCCCTTATGATTAACGTTTTCTCTGCGGCTGATGAAAATTTAGCCCAATTTCCGCTTTTTATTCTTTCCCGGAATTAACGAATGGGGCCCCTCCCTCTAATTTCGACGTATTTTTGAACCGTTGTTATTCGGCCAAATAATGGTCTCGCCTCCCACCTGCAAATACCGCGATAAAATTTTATTTTTCGCTTCCTGTGCTACAGATTCGACCTATTTTTGTTTATTCCGACGAAAAAATAAGGAGTAACGAGGAGATTATTGAATTTTTAAGTAATCCAGTGAACCAATCATGACGCGCGGTTTCAAAAATTCGAATCAACGCCTCAATTATTATCTTCTCAATCAAAAAAAAAAAATGAGTACGTTGCTGCGTTCGCGTGCGATACGTATCACGTGACGCTTCACCCCCACCACTGAGTTACGTGTCGTATCTCGTCGAATACAATACTCACTATTCAATATCACGTTATTTATTATCTCATTATGTTTAAAAATAAGATACATATATATAAATAGAACAGAAATATGAATGAAAAATAGTTTTCTGTCAAAAAATAACGTTTGATCGAAAATTGGCATTGCTAAATCCACACACGTACTCTACGCTACATTGAAACGGATTGCTTTATTTGTTCTGCTCATTTTTTCATATTCCTCTCGACGAATATGATTAATTGAGCTGAAATCCCGAATATCGACAAATATGAAATACGTGACTTATTTAATAATATATAAAATAAAATGTTTCACTCCTCCCACGTTCACTACGTTCAATACGCGGGGCGGGGAGGGATTAAAATATTGCTCGCATCATCCCCTATGTTTAACATGTGTGGAAATTAATTCTATGATAATTATTATTGTCGACGTTGTTCCACTGTTTGTGGAGAATGATAATTTCATTATCTCTCACTCCGTGTCACTGTCTTCATTGTTTTAGTCGCAAATTACATTAGCACATATCTATGTATCAGAGTCATACGGGCAGAATTAGATTAGAGCGAGTTCAGAAATGAAATTTGGCGCGAAACGTCTGCGCCCAAAAAATGTACGAGTTTAATATTTTTTTGTTCGTCTGCCCCCGTCTGCGCCAGTGTTTCGCATCAAAATAGCTTAATTTCATTCATAAGGAAGCTTTTAAATTGCGACTCCAGTCGTTTACAAATTGTGCACGGTAAATTGTATTTCGCGTATCTTCTCCCATCCATTGCTGCGTCTACTAAATTGGTCGAATTGCTCACTTTTAATTAACAGCATTAATCCTTGTCTGATTTAGATAAGATTACATGACTTAACCTTTTATATTATTCCATTATTAATTCAATCCGGGTCAAATTTACGACGGGGGGTGTTAAACATTAATAAAGCGCGTAATATGAAGCCGGCTCGGGATTAAAATTTTTGTGTTTTTTTTATAATTATGTTGTATTTTAATATTTGGATGATAATTAATATCGAACAGTTATGGCATTTCATATATATTTTTATTGATAACAGATTGCTGTAAAAATATTTCGTGAATCTGCGTAAGAATATTGTTTCCAATGTATTGTTAACGATCATTGTTTTCATTACATTTAGAAAAAATAACACGAGATACGTGAAATAATCAAATACAGACGTTCATGTTTTAATAAAATATTATGCACACTTGATTCTGCCGTATCTTGACATCGGTACCCATATTGGATGCTTACTTTATTTTAGCTATCGAAAAGGTTTCGCGCGTTTTAGTGTCATCGGATATTTTTTGCTTATGGAAAACATGAAAATCGTGGATTTTTTTGTCTGAAAATAGCACCGTTTTGATCGTATTCGTCGGACATTATCATCTGTCGCGCTAACATACTGATCTCAATGTTGGGCTTTGACAAAACAAGATGAGCGACAACTGGGTTATCCTGGAGAGGAGAATTCTGAGACGAATATTTGGTGCTGTATTTGACGACAGGGAATGGCGTATCCTAAGCAACGAGAAGCTATACAAACTATACAAGGATATACCAGTCACAACTATCATCAGAATGGCCAAACTCTGGTGGGCCGGTCACGTGTCAAGCATATGGGACAGTCAGCCGCCGAAAAAGCTTATGGTTAACAAGTCTTCTTGTCCCCGGAGGAAAAGAAGATCAAGGCTGAGGTAGTTGGACTGTTTACAGAGACACTGCATCATTGAAACTTACCGGAAGATGGAGCGACGTAGCGGTAGATCGGATAAAATGGAGAAGGGTGTTGGATAAAACCAGGATCCTACAATAGAGCTGTTGAACCCATGATGATGAAAAAATATGAAAAGACTACATTTTTACTGGACTACACAGGAGAGAAAAAGACTTATTTTTCTTCAGATGCCTTTTCCGTTTTCGGATGTAGGTGTTCTACTTCTCCTTGTTTTGTCTCCATACTTGTGTCGATTTTTGACGAGCTGGAACAATTCCGAATGTTGCAAAACCACGACATATTCTTTCTTTCTAACCACTTCTAGTTTTCTCTCCATGGTGGTCTTTAGAAGACGAGACTTTGCTCCATAAATAATATGTCCGAAGTACTAAATTTTACGGTTTTACGGTGTCCAGATGCTCCCATTCCTTGTGGAGAAGTTAAAATGCTGTTGTAGCTACGACATATTCTTTCTTCCTAACCACCGCTTACCATCTACTTGTTCCTCCATGATGGTCTACAGGAGGCGATGCTTTGACCCACGGATGATGTGTCTAAAGTACTCAATTTTACGTATTTTGACGGTCTCCAGAAGCTCTCATCATTGTGAAGAAGTCGATGTAAGGTTGTATTCTTGATTCTTCGGTAGAATCACAGTTCAAACGCTTCCAGTCGATTAATGTTCGCTACCAGCTACGTCTATGTCTCGCAACCATACCCAGTACAGACCACACATGCTGCAGAATGAGGGGCAGATCTTCTAGGAGAATCGGCGACAACGCATTCCTCGTCTGATCGAAACTCTGAAATACTTAATAGCTTATTGCCATATCGAAGATTGTGTCCCAGAAAAAGGCAAAATAAGATATACCGAAAATTTATTTCTATAAAATAAGCATTTTTTTTTAAATATCGTTGTTAGCTTACATTTGAGATCTAGCTTATTGCCAGCCAGAACAATGAAGAGTAAGATTAATAGTGTATTTCTAGACAACGTACTGCCACGTCTTGTACTCGAGGCATATGCAAAATGATGCTGGCCATAATTAAAGTGGTGGATGGTGCACGTGCGCGGTCGCAACATCTGCGGTTCTCATTTATCACAAAACAAACTGGCATTGTTCTCGACGGGCCGGAGTGAGGTGGCCCCGGTGGGTGGCGGGTGGCAGGTCTCATTCTTCCGCTGTCGGACCTACCTTTTGTGAAGTCTACCCTCTGGCTCGCACACGGCACTGTTTTGCGCGTGCAATTTATCCACGCGGCCATTACACCAGACGCAGACTTAATCCATCAAAAAAAGAAAGAACGAAAGCGGAGCGTGCGGGTGGGGCGGGGGAAGGGGGGGGGAGCACGCTGCCCCCGTCGCCTCCACCGACGACAATTGGCGCGGGCGTCGAAAATCGCTGCAAACGCGACGCTCGTTAAAGTGTCGTCAATTGAAAAGTCGGGGGTCTCTCGCGACTCATTTAGCCTTTTCGGGGGCTAACGACTGTTTGGCGAAGACCCGTCGCCGCATCGGGGACGCCACGGTCCGCCGATTGCCAAATTTGTCAAACGACGGCGCTAATTATGTTGGCACAGGGCGCGAATTTTAAACGTCGATATTTAACCGTCGCATAAAAGAATTGCGCCGGCTGCTTACCTATCTTTTATTACGTTCATCCGTCATCCTAATGGATGGGAGCATTGTTTTCTTGTTAAATTCGGATGTTCCGCCCGCACGTTTCGGTTTTATTATTGGATACGCGTACGTGTGGGCTTTTCTGCGACGTCAAGGATACGCGAGCGAGTATTTTTATTCTTTGGAACGGAGAACGGCCGGAGAATTAATGGTATTCGCGATATAAAATGTCTCGTAACAATGAATGGCACGGTGTATTGTGTCCAGGTGAATGGATGAATGGCGAGGAGGAGGTGGAGGCTGCTTACCGCGTGGCCAGAGCGCGGCGAAGACGAGGGCGGCCAGCAGGAGCGCGCCGCCCCTCGCCATCGCGCTGCTGAGCGCCTACTGCCCCACCGCCGCCCCTAGCCCATCTCTAGCTAAAACTATTGCGTTTAATGTCGACATTGTTGGTTTATTTTATTTAGTTTAGACTACTTGTTACCTTTTTTATTATTATTTTTTTTTAATTATTTATTTATTTTTATTATATATTCACAGGGTTGATTTTTTTTTAGTTAAATTTATTTTTATATTGGTTACATATTATTGGTGATTTATTTTAATGTGCATGTTTAGAACGGTCGGTGGCCTCGGCCGCCGCGCGGCAGCAGACTGGCACGAGAGCGGGACGCGGGCCCTCCGCCGCATCAGCCGGGGGGGCTCGGACGCAGGCTCCCAGGGCCGCACTTTCCCGATTCGAGAGAAAGAAAAAATATTTTTGAAGAAAAACTTGATCGAGGACAATCTCGCGGAATATTGTGGACAAGGTTAGTAATTTCTTCTTGATGTTTTCCGTGCCATACCCGTGTTCCTCTACGTGTCTTTAGTGGTAGATCTAGTTCCTCCAAGTTCCCAAACTTACTATGCCGATAGATCCTTTATTCTACACACCCGAGCTCGCTTCACCAACAGCTAACGCCACGGGACGTTAATCTAGCACTTTGAACAATACAGTTACCCCCCACTAACACTAAAATCGGGACCGTGTAAGTTTGGATAGTGTTATTGGGGGTAAAGCCTGGCACGTGTCGAATACACAGACGCTAGCCAACGTTTGACTGTATGCACCGCACAGACGGCCGCCCGGCTGTGTGTATGCAGCCGAACCCGAGTCAAATGAATAGTCGGCCTTGTATGTATTCGTCGCAATGCAACGGCGTGAATGCGACCGTTCAAGTCGGGGGTGAATATTTCAACTCAGCGTGTAATTCGGGATAGTGTAATTGGGGGATATATGTAACGTCGGAGGAAAGCTGGAAAATCCGTTTGCTCGGTCTATGACATATGTAGAACGATTCGGCGGTGAGCTAATGCAATGAGAGCATGGGTGACGACATATTCGCTTTTATGGAGACATTAACCCGAATATGGTTCTAGAAGGATCCCGGCTCTCAAAGTGTTTGCTACACCATCGAATTCGGTACTGCTTCATACAACAGGAGCAAGGTCCCATAGTTTGAGATCTATCGTACAGTGACCTAACCAACACGTGTCATGGATCAAGACAAAGGAAAGCATTGGTTCCCTGACGAAGCCTATAGTTTATATATAGATGTCCCAGAGTTTGAGAGGTCATTTTAAGACGGTCAACCATGTAAGAATTTTTTTTGGTTAGTAAGAACAACAACAGAATTTAAGGGAGTTTACATGTACTATTCTTATACAAGCAATGTGTGTCCCCAGGCGGAGAGCGGCTTCAATATGATAGTTAAGGCCGGGAGCCGCCCAGTGGCGGTCGAGGAAAAGAGGAAAAAGAAAGAAAGGAGGGCCCGGTCCTAATTAACGGGACCCAAGATAGAAGAGAGAGAAAATAAAGAGCATAAATTGTATATATGTAGCCGAACCAGAGGGGCCCTAATAGAGGCTAGTAAGACCAAAGAGCGGCAAGCCCAGTAGCAAGCAAGGTACTGTATGAAGAGCATATAAAGATTTATAGAGTACAGTGTAACTAACTTAGTAAGCAGAACTTAAGACTAAGTATAGATACATGGTTGGATATCGTATACATGATATAAGAGACATAGGTAAAGCGAATATACATGATAATAATAACAAAAGAATAAAATGATGGCGAAATACATAGATAAACGGCCTGTCGCTTAGGGCAGAGCCGCACAATGAGCAAAAAGACTAGTGGACTAGGCCCATACAAACTTATTATATAACATAATATGAAGCAAAAAAATACGACTACATAAATGAAATCTAAGACTAAGGAAAGCAGGAGTGAAACTAGTTATAGACATAGAGACGGCCTAACGGAGCAGTCCTCGGTCGTGACGGGAAGAATGGGTAGAGGTTATCCTTACGGGCCCGCACTACGATGGTCAAGAAAGTCGACCTCCTTTGACGAGCCAGCATGGCGACCAATCATCTAATTTCAGCCTAAATATGAATTAGGAAGGGCTTCTTGCTCCAGCCAGGCCGCCAAAGACCATAAATGGCCTAAAGACAAGGCTGTTGTCTGATATGTCCCGACATACCCCTTCTTATAGCATAAACCTGACCATGAATCCAGAATGTAGAGGCGCGCCGGCCATATGGCTAGATTGTGCGGCGCACACAGGCGCCGGAAAATTAGGCACCAAGAAAGAAAAAAATCAAAAAATTACATAATAATTCATTAAAATGATTTGCATTTTAAAAATCGATATTAAATAATATGTATATTGCCCGAATGGTTATTAATTATTAATTAATTAACACCATCAATTAAATAACAACCAGTGTTATGGCTAGTAGGAAACAAGCATATATTACCTGTGTCGTGTTTCGACACACACACGGAAAAATTAGTGTGAGAGGCTCATTCCCGTTGCATCTTTGCATCTTTAGAGTCTTTAGAATGTTTTATCCAATCTTTAAATGGATGAATGGCACAATAAAAATAATGACGTAAAAATAAAATATAATTTAAACGTTTTGATATTTAAATTGATATTCTTTGATTTTTATTGGTTTTAATTTTTTTTCAATGCGATAGGTTCAGCGCCTGTGTGCAGAACTTTAATTGGGGCTCCTTTGGGGCTCTACAATAAAAAATAATCGATTTTAAGAAAGTTTACTGAAGTAATGTTTAGTATTTTTTTTCTCTCTTGGCGCCTCTCGGCGCCTGCGTGCACCGCACAATTTGGTCATATGGACGGCGCCATTCGTTTTTCGTGATGAGGCTCATAACTGCAACAAATCAAAATTTTACTAAATATAAAGACGAGAAACCAATCAACAACTTCTGTACAGACACCAGAATTTGTGGAATCCTTGTTCAAACATCGGTTTCAACTCCTTATTTGTGGATAATTCACAAATTTTGAAAGATTTGGAGAGAATTGTACTCTCCCTAGTTTCGTTTGTATGCAAAGTTTTAAAACAAACACAGATAGAAGTGATTGAATTATTACTTTTTTTTCTTTGTGGATTTTTAGACCTGTTCAGTAAAATACATTTTATGAAAAATAATTAGGATTTTAATCGATTTTAAGAAAGTTTAATGCATTCATATTTAATATATGGCGCACCTGATCTTCCGGCGTCTGTGTGCCCCGCACAATCTGGCCAGATGGAAGGAGCGCCCCTGAACGTGTTCTTCTATCTATTATTGGCATTACAGTCGTCGTGTAGAGCCATAATTTTATCCAACACCGTTCTGCATTAATACAGATCAGCAGCAACGTCGCTGAATCTTCTAGTCAGTCCCAATGATGCAGAGTTCAGCTGTACGTATCTCAACCACATTGGTCTTTCTTTCCTCCGAAGACAAGAAGGCATGTTGATCTACGTTTTCGGTATTTTTACCACCCTAACAAAATCAATTATTATTCTCTAATTATACTGATATTTTTTTAGCAGTATAAAAACATAACATCTTCGGTCCAGTAGTAACTGAATCACTAAAAAAATAGACCAATCACAGCTAATATGGTTAAATCAGTAGCTTAAAACTTTCTTGTTTTCAGAAACTAACGTTTTCGTGAATGCTCTGAGATTGAGAGATTCGGAAAATTCGGGCAGCCCAGTGAGGCTCTGTCGTGTGATGCTGGGGATCGATAGGAGTTGGCGTGCGCAGAGTCGGAGGGGCACAGCTGGCAGGGGGCGCGGGCCCGTCCCCGGCCCCGGCACTGACCCGCCCGGCCCCATCCAGCATCCAGGCGCCTCCGCCACTCCGCCCCCGCGCCACACCCGCCGCCCACTAAAAATATCTACTTTAATATTGAACCCGGATTTCATACGGCAAATACCAATGTAACGCAAATATTACTTGCCGAGTTTATTCGCGACCGCTTCCAAATTATCAACTCGGGACTGCGGGATAGCCCCGGTGGCGGGTCGCGGCCGCGGCCCCGATTCCGCGAATAAATATGTAAACGCAATTACTCATTTTCTTGGTCGTCAGTTTCGCGGTCGAGAGGTGATAGCTTGGATCGGGGTCGTAAATGACCCGTGGGGAAAGCGGCCCTATATACCGCAACGTTCGGTAGCCTAGGCCAGTCGCCGCATTGAAATTTATGGTGTATCGAGAAACTCTGGTCGGGGAAAGATTTTAAAGTCGCTTCACCGGATATTTGCGGGCGTATTTGTCTGCACCTGATCCAGAGGTCAAAGTTGTTTATTCTCTCGGTGTAAACTCGGGCTCGATATCTATTTTGTAAATAAAAACTTTCAAATGTCGCCTCGTATTCGTACTATAAAATTTATACGCAGCGTTTATCCGATAAAGAGCAAGGTTACAACCATTTTTTACTATCAATCCATATCAATGAACATATAAACGCATATTTGCACTATATAAAGTATGGATTCAAAACACAAAAGCGATTTTAGATATTATACTTTTAGTGATATGGGGCCTCTAGTATAAGATCGACAAATAAGATTATATTGGATGCATCGGCACATGCTATATTTTTGTATGAAATAAAAACATCCAATATCTTAAACCATTCCACTACCTTTCTATTAACTTATTAATACAATTGGAGTAGAACTCTAGAAACTAAGAAAAATATGCATCAAGGGAAGTTTTTGCTTGTCCTATTGCATCAATTTTTGTACAGAGATCTGAAGGAGCAAGGTCTGGAGAATATATTGAGTGCCTATTAACATCTCAATTCAATCGCATTGTTGTCATGAAACACTACCCCTTTTCTGATTATCAACTCTGATCTATATTTTTCGAGATTGATGTTTAATTTTGGTAATTGTTGACAATAATTGTTTAATTACGGTCAAAGAGGTCGAAATGCACAATACCCTTGTAATCCCACCAAAAGAAAAGCGTTACGTTTTTTTTATGGATTTCGGTATTCGAAGTTGTTAATATAATTTCCATGTTACGTTTATTGTACACTACGCATTTGTCATCTCTAGTCACCAATTGATGCAAAAAATAGTCATGATTTTACCTCCCACTCAAAGAAACACATGTTAAAACACAGTCTGGCCGGTGAATCCGGTAATAAATTGGCAGCTGACAATTGGTGAGGAATCCAAATCTCGTATTGCGAAACCTGTCTGAATACGGTTGATTGGTTGACTCCCATTTTCACCGCGATCTCCCTGATGTTTTGACCTCAGACCTTTGACTCCATACAAGTCGCAAATGTTTTTGGTTGCCATAGTCGAGTGTTGTACGAGTACATACGAGTACAACATACGAGTGCATACGAGTGTTGTCGCGTGCCGGTATCAGACGTGGTGGCGATGGCGGTTGGGCACAATTCATGGTTTCGTAGATTCTACGAAGCTATGAGGAGCCAGGCCGCTATTCAGGCCAAATCAGTGACGTATGTGCTGCCCGATCAGACCGTAAATTAAATACAAATTGGCCCTAACCTATTAGTCTGATTATTATTGTTACAATCCGCGCGGGACAGCTCGGCTCCCGGGCTTTTGGTTGGCGACCTAACCCGTATTCGTAGAGCCAAGATAGCCTGGAAAATGTCCGTCACAGTCATGACATCATGACTGAGACGGGGTGTCCTCCAGGTGGCAAAGATCCGCCTCAGGGTTATAAGGCCACGTAAATAAAATAATGGTCGCAGTATTTCCTTCACGGAGTTCAAGCAGTACACAATAACCTTATCAATCGACATTTTGAAAAAATATAAGAGCTCTCTAATGCACGCTGGCTAGACCAAAACTGAAGAGAAAATAGAGAGGATACATATTTTATATAAAAGTACAATTTTAAAACAGTTGTTATTCATTACTTCCGAGAAAAAACTCTTATTGCTATGATCATACAAAAACGGCTTAACTTTTGAATCTATCCAATAATTGAAAGCTTTTCTTTACGTCATATGGTTTTACCATCTAATATTTTTCTATGCAAAACAAGACCTAACATATCATCAAACATCCTGACTTGCATCTACATTTAAATGTAATAAAATTCTTTTTTAGATAACTGCTTATACATATAATGATATATTAAAGGATTCTTAAGGCTGTATAAGTCCAATTGTCACATTTTTATTTTTGTGTTGGTATGCTTTTCCCTAACGTACCTTCATATTAACACTCCAGGACCCGGTCCCGCGTTAGTGCGGAAATTTTCGTAAACGGTAAACACCCGGTCCCCGCACTAACGCGGGTTCACACGAAACGTGTTATCTAATACGCTACAAAAGGCTTTCTTTTAAAGTTTTACGACTGGATTTAGTTTCATTCATTGCTCTGCGTAACATAAAATATAGGCATATGTTTATTTATGGTTAAAAACTATCCTTGAAATAATAGATTATTGGATCGAAAAAATTTTGCAGTACTTGCACATCGACTGTGGCATTTGGGTTTTGTTTATCCATTCAACAAAATAACTTTTTTTACGGAATATTTATGTGGCACAATCAAATCACATCCTTTATTACAAAGCTAAAGTACCACCATACTACATAAAGATATCTATTTGACTTTATCGTCGTACAATAAATCATTATTTTCACAGCTCGAAAATTTTATTTCTTATCTAAATATTCTAATAATCTAATATAAGTATACTATACGTATAATACTTCTCTTTTGGCCAAATTATCTCCAAAAGGAAAAAAGTAATTAAGCATTTTTTTACAGAGCCGCGCAAAATCGCAAGATCGATAAAAAGATGCGGGTTTAGGTTAAGTTTCGCCTGAAAATAGCGGGTGCTTGAGTGTTAATGGTCATATTGGATGCTTACTCTATTGTCTATCGAAAAGATTTCGCTGGTGTGTTCTTTTAACCGATCTGTCACGGCGGCTCGAAAACAACCACGTCGTCCAAAGGGCATTCATTTACTATAGAAAATAGACCCCAAGCAATTCAAGTCAAGAATAAAAATAAAGCCATAAAGCGATATTGTAATTTTTTATGTTATATAATGCTATTGATGCATTTACCCTGATTTCTGAGGAACGTGACTTAGAACGTCTGGAGGATAATGGACATGGTTTTCATGGGTAGTGATTTCCCGTTGCCTTCTGCACCACAGTATTTTTTTTATACTGGAGAGCGCTTACCAGCTTATATTTTTGACTATTCATTTTTTGGGTAAATGAAGGTTGTCAGACTTTACCCCACTCCTCTATCGATTGTAATTACCTTCAACCTATGACGGCTATTATTCATGATATGATTCATAATTCTTACCGAATTCCAGCGAGAACAAATATCGCGCTTAATTGTGGAAAATGAGAAAGATTTTTTAATAAAAAAACAACATGTATTTACGACATTGATGAGTTAGACAAATCGCTGAAGGAGTTAAATGCCATACTGAAATTTGCGTTTCATAAGAGCTTTGATGATTTTTTAAACGTATACATCTCTATCTCCTAAGAGTCGAAAATGCAGTAACGCTTCAGTAGAAGACACATCACTCGCATAACTTGCAAATTTAGACGTTGATTTTAAGTTGATTGCATCTGAATATGAATTTCGCTAGAAATTTACTCTTGCACAAAGCATCCGAATTCCCCGAAATATTGTTTGATTAAATTTCGCAAAAGCGGGAGTAGCGATCTTGTTAACATTCACTCCCACAACACAAAGTTATTGGGCACAACACACCCACACACATATACATACATTCACACGGGGTGGCAAGAGCGAGAGAGGCCATCCCAATGAATTACCCATCGTGTATCCATCGAGGGTTCTGGCACTTCGCCAAATACATTAAAAAGAAATCATGTGCTTTTGATAGGCCCCGGAAGTAAATCGAATGGCCAAGCTGATACTGGTCGTAAACCCGTCCAAATGGATCAGACTTCCGGGAATTGAGGCTGTATCGAATCCCAATTTTTGCCCCCAGAACCAAACCGGACACGGGCCTAACCACCGGGGAGAATGCCGAGAAAATTGATCAAGAGACAAATGGTTTAGACGCGGCTCGATATAAATAACGAAAAGTTATTTTTCGTATAAAAAAAAGAGGGGATGATTGAGCGGAGGTACGAGATGAGAAAAAAAACCGGTCCAGATTAGCCCCGCCGGCCTGACGGAACCGGGTGTCGTAATATAAATATTTTTTTATAATTTTTGGCAGGAAAAATCAATGAATCTGAAAGAATTCTCGTATAATTGTAGCTATATTATATTCATCAGCGCAAATCTTTCTTATTTAAATTTTCAACGGATTCCCAGATCCAAAATATAGTATGTACATGTTTCGATCTGCAAAAATATACCGAATTTTGTGAGAGAATGCAGCCCCAGCGCTTCAAAATTCTTCATCGTTTAAAGCTTTCAAAATTAATGGAAAATATTTTTAGCACCCTATGCTGAAATATATTCTGAAAAATAAATAAACAACATACTGAGAGCTTTCATCTATGTTCGCTTTTTCGACGAATATTTAATTTAAATTTATATACGCATTTAGAAAAAAAATTAGTACCTATTTAGGTCATATTCTCAGATGATTTATTGATATATTTTTTCGTAAATTTTATCAAAAATAATTTCGTCTTGTATTTATTATCTATTATTTTATTATGGAACAATAATTGGGTGCATTGTTTTGTCCTTACGTTAACCCTTCGCCCACTGTCTCTTCGGGACATCCTGTACGTTTATTTAATATTAATAATTATATCAGATGCCAGAGATCAAATGTGTGACACGTGTACAATGGAGAAATATCTTTCCGCCCTTCGCGCAGCCCCGCAAAGTAATTTGATAAGTTGACCCAATTAGGGTTTTGGCATTCTTACTTGGAGAATACATGGACGGAGAGAGAAGAGAAAGAGACTTTTATTACACCGCCAACTGACTCTGAGTTTGTAACACATGTTTATTGTGACAATATGAAGACATCAACGAAAAGGAAACTAAGCAAAAAGCGAATGGCCGACCCTGACACGGGTCGTTATTTATTCTGGAGTGTGTTCGATATCGGCGGCCATTAATTCCAAAACGATGATTTTTATTAGGCGAGATTTTCTCGAAAAAAAATTACATGTAATATATGGGTCGTGCGAATGGGATGGTCAGCCGGATCCGGCTCGTCGTCGTTCCGCCGTACACTTAATCCTTTAGAAAATCCTTAAACCCTTGAAAATTCCACCATCGCGCTATAGGGAACAATTTTCCTTGATGGGATTCCTTTAGTATTCTCCACAGTGAACATTGTTTTTACTCAGTGTAAAACATGGAAGTAAATATGAAGGGAGAATATTTTACAAATGAAATTTACCGCGTTTTTCCCCACGGCGACTCGGGGGAAATGAATTTTTATAGGAAACATAAAAAACACTAACACTCTATCTACTATCGAATATAACATTAAATCGTAATTTTTAATATTTCACTTATTAAATTATTAGTTATCGTATTACAGTGTTATAACACACAAAAACGTCGTGTAATACAAATCCGTGTTATACAAGGTTTGAAGTTTATACAAAATTGATGTATGCGTTACATAACTTTAATTATATCCTTTATTTTTTCCAATGAACAATATAAAAAAAATACGCTTACATTAATTCTTTTAACGTTTACGTTTGATGGTAAAAAAAAAATTTCAACATTAGAATATCATCAATAATATTAATTACTTGTGATAGGATGATCTAAATGTGTTCGAATCGGGGATGTTAATTAATCCTTAATTTATGTTTTTTTCTAAAACCCTGTTATACAGTAATTTATTGACTTATGGTTATTATTGGTTTCAAAGAGTCGAGTGTTGTCGCGTGCCGGTATTAGACATGGTGGCGATGGTGGTTGGGCACAATCGTAGTTTCGTAGATTCTGCGGAGCTATGAGGAGCCAGGCCGCTATCCAGGCCAATTCGGTGACGTGTGTGCTGCAGGAGGTGCCCGTAGCACCCGATCAGACCGTGAATTAAATACGAATTGGCAATAACCTCGTCTAATTATTATTGTTACAATCCGCGCGTGACAGCTCGATTCCCGGGCTTTGGCTGGCGACCTAACCCGTATTCGAAGAGCCTAGATAACCTGGAGAACGTCTGTCTACAGTCATGACATCATGACTGAGACGGAAGTGTCCTCCAGGTGGCAAAGACCCGCCCCAGGGTTATAAGGCCACTGTTTAGTTTAGTTTAGTTAGTTAAAGTGAAACAAGTAAAATGTGTTTAAATCTTTTACATTTTGTTCATGGCAATTTCCAGCATTCTTTCAGTTCAACCTAGCCGTGGCCGATGGGGTATATTTGGGACCCCAAGTTTTTGATTTTTCTCGAATACTCACAATTATTTATGTATTTGTCTAAAAAAGTCTATAGAATAAATTGAAAAAAAAATGTAAAAATATTTGCAGGGGGACGATCTTTTTTCTCGCTCGCATCCAGTACGATGTGCCAAATGCGAGTGAAAGGTACTAGTTGACACGTTCCATCGTCGAGTATGGGTGCCATTTACGCGTCATATTGTATAGTAGAAAAAACAAAATATCGACCAAATTTTGAAGCATATCATGAATAATTATTTTTATTCTTATAATAATCCATTTTTTTATTTGATATGCTTGGAGTCTATTTCCCATTATAAATATGACCCCTTTTGGACGACGAGGTTGGTTTCGAGACGCCGTCACGGATAGGTTAAGAAAACATGAAAGAAAATATTATTAATTCAGATAAATTTTGCGTACATATTGCACACAAAGTATTTACAAACATACTTATATTTACGTACAAACTATTAGGGGTATCAGTCCAGTGTTGTTTGAAATGTAGCCCTTTTTTTCTACCTTAATTATAGTATGAAAAAAATATCACCATTCACTGTTTTTTTTAAATATTCGCAAATCGTTCAGGATGTCCCTCGAGGTCAGCATTCATTCCGGATCATATTTAAATTTGTAATGCTTTGGTTCATTTTATTCCTCTTCTTCTGTAAAAATATCACTCTATTCTCTCGCCCTCCAGTTCCATCAATACGTCGCTCAATTCGGTTTAATGGTTGTTAATTAAACTCATGAAATCCTTTTCCTTTATATTAAAATATATTTCATTAGTCAATTTCTTCGTTTGTTTACTGTTATCTTTATTCGATTGGGGGATGAGCTTATTCCATACGTTACTCATGATGGATATTAAAATATTGCATACATAAATGTTGTACTCTTTCCAGAATTGGATTACCAATTTTCCGTTCTATGCATTTCATAGGTAATACTTATTAAATTTATGTATTACACCTTGATCCATTGGTTAAATAATAAAGATAATATTCGGAGGAAGGAATATTTTTTTATATTTTCATTATATACAAGGCGAATGACCCCGTTGATTGTCAAATAACAATAAAATCTTAAATGGTAAAATATTCAATAAAATTATCTCAATTATGACGAAACCAGTCTTCAAAAATTGAGTCATCCATGCTCCTCGATTAGGTTTCCATATGCCAAATAGTGATGTTTTAGAAATATCTCTTGGGGTCTATGTTATATATAGAAGTGGTTTAATTTTGCAATCTACAGCAGCATTTGCGCAATTAAAAGTGTAAATATATCTTTAGATTTCGTATTAAAAATCTGTTGTGGCAGATAATCCTCATATTATATTATTTATAATAGACTCTTGATAAAATTTGTATCTCCCCAGCTTCACCTGGCACTTTAATGTTGTGTAGTTTTAACCTATTCTACTCCGTGGGCCTAAAAATTTTTTTAGCAAACAACTTAAACCAATTTTTGTTCATTTTCCCAATGGATATCTCTTTTAATAAATTTCTAAAAAATATATAATGAATATAACTCATATATTCGACTAAAAGTGGGCAGAATGGAAAGGGTTAAACGTCCTTTAAATTTTTAAATAATGGTTATCACCACTATCACAGTTTTTATACGTTAGAGCTTTGATTCAAAGCTTTATCGTTTATACGCATAAAGCTTTTTGAAATTTCTTGTTGCTGCATATCTTATTTTTTTCCATATCTTCTATTAATGTTTACTGTTATTTTAATTATAGTAGACCACATTAGCACTATCGATTATAATTGTTCTAATCGTAGAATTACACATTTTATAAGCTCGAGCAATATTTGCCACATTGCCGCCTTTTTAATATTGTTTTATTATTATAACACTGGTCACCATAGTAATGGAATGTCTCTTTAGAAAATCTCCTGAAAATTACTTGGAGGGCGGAGGTAAGGGGAGGCATAGCACGTGCCATTATTGTTATGTGACACGAACACTAACACAATATGTCATGTAAACAAACACAGAGAAACTAAAGCGCATTTAAATTTAAAAAAATGTCGAGGACTTACTGTACAATTCATCAACGGTGTTATATAGAAGTCACATCAATCTGTCTTAATATTATAAAATGTTATGTTATTTTTTATAAACGTATTCATATTTAACTATACTAATAGCTTAGTATTTGGATGGTTTTATAACCATTTCTGATACACCGAGTTTCGTTATTATATACCAATATATAAGTATTGTAAGTCGAATTCATGACGATAGTATTTATGTATTTATTATATAAATATTATTGCAAGTACGTATATTATTATTTCAATTGAAATATAAGAATATTTCGATAGCATGTCGTGTGCGACTGCGTTTATTATTTTAATTATTTTAAATTTAAATATTGGCGCCGGACATAAATGAAAATGGCGCGTTGGCCCAAACGGGCGCACGTGTGGCCATGAATGGGCGCGCTGCGCTGCTGGCAACACTGCGTACTACCGAAGTGGCTGCAGCATCGGGGGACCGGTATTGATTCCGCAGCAGAAGTGGACTGAATGAGGTCCTTGGCTGTAGTGCGGCACTCTCGGACCCTCCCACGGGACCGGATGGCAAAGTTTTAAAGACTGGGGCCGGAGTGCAAAGTTTTTCGATGTAATATCAATTAGGTCACCGTGACGGAATGAATAGTCCCCCCGAGTAGCTTAAAACTTCAAATTATCAAAGTAGCTGATAACTTTCCCTTTTAATCTCCGCCGCTATTGTAGAATTGCTGAGAGGTATGCAAATTTATCGTCGTGGAAATGTCTGGCGTTTGTTTCGCGCAATTATAACGAAAGAGTTATTTAAATTATTTCAAAAATGTTGCGAATAACTTGAACAGTTCGGAAATGTATCGCGCCAGAAAAATATTCTAATTAAATTTCGCTCTCTTTTTATTCTTTGTTAATTAATTATGAAAAAAAGCGTTAGAGAAGAGATTGATTTCAATAAAAAATCGCTCATTATTATTATCAGAAAAACTGATATAGTCAAAGAGTTGAAATATGTTTAATTTATAAAACTTTTATCTTCTCTTTGTGCTCTCATCTCGTAAGCCTTATTAGAGAGACGTAATTTGAGCACCTAGAATCTTTAGAAGAACCTGCTCATCTGAATTCAAATGATCCACTCAGCATCGATTCTGTCTTTCAGCTCGTTGAGGTTGATTTGTATTCTAAAAAGCTACGGTTTTAAATTAAGTTCATATATGTTCAGTGGCTCAATTACAACTGTAATAATTTTGAAAATAAATTGTTTTTGTTTGAAATTAAATTACAATCTGCACGGTGCCCATATTTTGACCCAATTTTCTCTCAAAACACATAATATATTGTCACTTTTTACTCTGTTATATAATTCTGTCGTATTTTTCAATGTTTGTATTTGGTCAAAAGAATATTCTATTCATTTATGTAAGAGAGTGTTTATATATATTTGTTTTAAGTATAAATTGAGTAGAATTTTTTGATCCTTTAAAAGTCATTAGTTATACTGCCATATTAAAAAAATAATAAAAACCTCCGAATAAATTTAAAAGGTACAGTTGGCCCGAATAACTCTGCGAAATGTAGACATGGGAATGTTTAATATTGTTCGTTGACCTAAATTTGCGTGCATACAAAATTCTTGAATTGCTGAACGAATTTGTCCCAAATCTATGCATACGTAAGTGTATATTATCAGCGACATTTATTTGTAATGATTAGAATTATTAATAAAAGTCAAATTGTCTGAGTCTATTTAATATGTTTCGCTGTGGCGATGGTATCTTTTGGTTTATTTATCTGTATCATTCGGCCTGCGATCGGTGATCATTGGCGAGATCAGAATCCTTTGTCCGATTAACCGCCATATACGTTTTCCTAACTATCCGTTCATTAAGGTTGGACACGGGTTTGCTAATGAAGATTGGCACCTGTCAGAGTTTACCTTGTGTAATAAACAACGGAGTTGCCCTCTGAATTATAAATTAACATCGACTACACACGTCAGAATAAAGCAATATAGGCCATAACACCGTTTGTTAAAAATATATATAAATACCGCTAATTGTAATTTATCCACTTATTCGTGCGAATATATCTTTAAAATTTGGCAATACTTTATTTAACCCATTCGTCATGGCGGTTCGAAAACAACCGCGGCGAGATATCGATGAATTCTTCAACAATATCTCAACATTTTTTTTTAAAAAGGATTATTCAAAGAATAAAAGTAGTTATTCATCATATTAGATGTTTTCACTAATAAATATGATGCGTAAATGACACGCGCATTCGGCTGAGCACTTGCAGCACGTGTCACTCGTACGTTTCACTCGTACTTGGCACATCGTACCGTATGCGAGCGAGAAATATATCGCGTGCGAGGCAGCAATAACAAATATTGTTGTTTTTATTTTTTTTTACAAATGCGAATAATAAAGGTCAATGATTATTTATAGTAATTAATCATTAGAATTTTTTAAGAGTAGGATTTATATTAAAAGAATTTTTCGAGAAAATTCATAAACTTGGGGTACCTAATATACCTCAACGGCCACGGCTAGGTTGAATTGAAAGAATGCTGGAAATTGCCATGATCAAAATGTAAAAGATTTAAACACATTTTACTTGAAGATTTTGACAAGATCCTACTCGCGCATATCCTACACGATGAGGAATTTCGGTGAACATAGTGTTATAAAATCAATGGTCACATTTCGTGTTCTTATGCTTTCGCTATATAGAATGCGCCCCCCTCCGAGATGACGGACCAATCAGAGCGTTCGCATCCCTTTCATAGACAATAAGTCTTCATTTTTCATACTCCTGTTTTTCGACAGTCGACAGGGTGGACCGTTTCACGCCGTCACGCAGGATCACATGACGAGATGTGACATCTCCGTGATTTTCCTCGTACCAGAGACACGTCTCTGGGACATCATCTCGTACCGGAGATAATAAGCCCTGGGATCCCATCATCATCTCTGTACCGAGATAATGTCTCTGGGATCCTTATCATCTCGTATCGGAGATTCGTCTCTGGGATCTTTTCATCACACCTATTATCGAACTGACGACACCTGCAAATTTCTTCAATAAACATCATTGTCAATACAAAGCGTGTTTTCACTTTGATCTCGATCTTCGAAGCGATCATCAACTACCGGACGATCGAACGTTTTGGCGCCAGCTGTCGAGTACCTATACATAATTGGTGGCAGCGGTGGTATACCATTCTTTGGACTACTGTCGCGCCCCCTTAACAATAGAGTCTACTAGAAAGTACTAGAAAGTACTAGAAAAGGTACTTAACCCTTTCAATGCGGCGGGTCTAAACACGATTCTGCATCTGAGTGCGGCGCCGTTTTGGACTAAATTATTTTTTATGGGTAAATTTATTCACTGATTACCGCTATATTATACCATTTTCCTATAAGAGATGTATGCAAACATGTTGATTAGGATATGTTCTTCCATCTCAACTAAAAAAATAAACTCGATTCGCTTTATTTTCGTAATAATAAATCGAACAAAATATCAATTGCTCAAACAGAGATTAAGTGAGAAAAATGGGAATGCGAATCAAAATCAAAAATGTGAAATGCAATTTTCTTATACCATTACATCCGTAGACGTGTATGTGGAACATCCTTAACAACCCCTGAGCCGAGATACGTCACCGATACTACTGCGGAGATTTGAATCGTTACGATTCATATTTACATATTACATGGTTCCTATAAATTTCTTGTGATATGTTGTATATTTGTTGATAGCTGTGTTTATTAGCTGATTTTTAAAATAAAGACCATCACTAAACTCGGTCTAGTTTACATGTAACGACAAGTTAAAGTTTTAAAGAATCTCGCGCATGCACGACATGCGGCCGCACCCTGGACACGATTTGTATGCGCATGTACGTCATGCGCCCCGCACTGAAAGGGTTAAAGAACTAAAAAGTACCAATTGGAGTTAGAGGAATAAAAGATGTATAAAAAAAACAGCTGGAAAATTATTTTCTGAAGTATTCGTAATTATTAAAATGAGTTGAGAATACATTTCTGGAACCAGAAAATAAAGGATTATTAAATCAAAATATTTCCAAGATATCATCAGAGCAAAAAAACGAAACCAACGTAATCATAATCGACATAGATCGAGGATTTCTTATATATAATCTAATATCAAACGAGCTAGGGCTGATTTCAAGATCGATTTGTATTGTTTTTATGTATATCAAATTAATATTTTGTTCATTATTGAAACCAATCTACTTCGTCAAAAAGATAGAACCTTGACCTACTGACTTCTTTATTCATTACATCTCGTAAATACTTGATTTTATCACTAATTGATCATACATTATTTAAAAAATGAATGATTTAACGTTTTCTTGTCTATTTGTATTTTTGGCAAATCATTTAGTACAGGACTGGGCAATCTCGGTCTGCGGGCCATTTGCGGCTCGCCGCAAGTTCCTCGTGGCCCGTGAACCTATGATTGTATTCCTAAAATTATATTCTTTTATCATATAAATTTATCAATTTAACAATTAAAAAAATGAATTTATTTAGCTTGAATAAATTTAATTTAAATGTTGAAAGATGTGAAACAGTTTCATTCGTCTTATTAATTTATTACAAGTTAGATAATTTGTTTTTTATGTAATAAACAATGTTTATTTGTGTCGCGTCGTAGTTTTAAGACTAAGCGGTCTTTTAGCTAAAAAGTTTGCCCAGGCCTGTTATTATATAATATATAGAAACTGTGATTTGGACGATTAAAATAAAATGTTAGCAAAATAACAAAATTCCCGTCTACCGTGTATAACAAAAAATGGTCCCAAGTATGGTTTTCAAGATGCTTGTAATAGAAAGCATGTTTCAAAAATAAGCCTTAGTTGATGTGTCAATCAAAAATCATCTGAATAGTGATGTTCCGAGAAGCCTTAGGGAATCAATCATATGATTATCGATAGGAATACATACACAACACGGGTAGTGGCGATGAGCGGACTAAGCGACCGCGGAGGGCCCTGGAATACTAAAGGGCCCAGAAGGGGCCTCGAGATCTTAGTAATTTTTATTTAATATAATTGGTGGATAATTAAATGAAATAATAAATGAAATTAAATCTACGACTTATTATAGTATAATTGTTGTCTCCACTACCGATGTTTTGGATATTCTAATATATGAGGAAAGTCCTCGTATTAAAAACCATGTGCCCAAATGCAAATTTATTACGTTTGCTAATCATTCATTAAATTGAATGGGAAATGTCAGCATTTTATGTTTGTGAAGAAATTATTCCTGCATCAACATTTTAAAGGATATTTGCAGAAATCGTTGATTTAAAGTACAGTGCACTCTCGATTATCCGGGTTAATGCTGGGGAGGATGATCACGGATAGTCGAGAAACACGGATAATCCGAATCATCAAATTTTTATTTTATTTTCGAATATATCATATATACAACACAAATTGTTAACACATTATTTTTATATTCATTATTTATCAAGAAAACACAAACAAATAAGTAAAAATATATTGTTTTATCATATATACGAACTTAAAAATATAAAAAAGTTTACTATGTACACGAATTAAAAAAATCTGTTATTTTCATTTGTTTTTGAGATTTTTTTTATCGAGTTTATTTCACTTCGAAATATTCTTAAAGCTATTACATTATTATAGTCAGTTCCCCTTTGTTCGGCGTAAATCAAGTGCTTGCTGAATGATGTGGCATACCTTCGAACATCTCTTAGTGTTTGAATCCATATTTTAATTTAAATTCTATCATTGATCTGAACATAAACTGCAACCATGTCTCTAAGCATAATTTGTTGTATCTCTTTTTTCAATTTCTATATTTTTTTCTGCAACACAACTTCCTCTATCTTAATCAAGTGTATGTTTTTGAGTATCTCAACATTGTTTTCAAGTCTCGTCTCTATTATAATATCGTGAATATGTAATTTTTAGATATTGTTTCATATGTCATTCATACATGACTTTGTTACGTTCGACTATACTTCTGATTTATATTTTTATAGCATTGAAAATATTTTCTATTTCTGTGCTAGTAAAACTAACCTAACCTGACCTGACCTGACCTGACGCAGGATAGATGATTTTAAAGTAAAGAAATTCGAGTTGGATTCGTTTTTAGAAAAATTATGCCAAATTTTCACATCTTACATAAAACAAGATTTGTGATTCTTTTAATGCTGTAATATACACATAGAATCGTGTTTTTCAGAGCCTTCTGTTCAACCTTTTCTTTTCAGCGGAAATCGTATTTTTCTTAGAATATCTTTATTTAATGCCAGTAAATCGTTGCTCTTCCACTATTTTTTTTATTTGCATAAATTAAAAGAAGTTTCAGAGGCTCGTATCCGGTGAATACGCAGGCTACGGTATCATAGTGGTGTTATTTTTGTTAAAATTGTCCTACTACGTTTACACTAAAAGACGTCTAATCTTTTAAATATAAAATATACAGTTTATCTGACCTGACCAAACCTTACCTGACCTTACCTGACCTTACCTGACCTTACCTGAACTGACCAACCCTTACCTGACCTTACCTGAACTGACCAACCCTTACCTGACCAAACCTTACCTGACCTTACCTGAACTGACCAAAACCTTACCTGACCTTACTTGAACTGACCACCCCTTACCTGACCTTACCTGAACTGACCAAACCTTACCTGACCTTACCTGAACTGACCAAACCTTACCTGACCTTACCTGAACTTATATATACAGTTTAATTTTTAATAATATATTATTTGTTTTATAAATATTTTTTCAACGCAGGATAGATGGCATTCAATTAAATAACTCCAACACAAACTAGCAACATAAATGGTTCTCTTCCTCTTACATACCCAGTCTTATAAAGAATTCCTTGAATTAATAGATTTTGTCGGACACCTATCCGACTACTAACTTAGTTCAGTCGCGGTTAACTTGCATTATCGAAGTACATAGTACTATAAAATAAGGAAGATGAAATCATATAGCCATTTTGTATAAGAAAATTTTAAATCGAATTAACACTGCCAAAATAATTGACGTAGTGGAAAAAATAACGTGGGATGTCTGAAATTCGTGTAATTAGTTAAAGTGGTATTGTTTAATTACTTTTTTTTTGTTAATAACTTATTTAGAGTTTTCTTAAATTTAAATTTAAATTTCAGTTTGAAGCCCCTAATTTTTTTACCGCTTGGGGCCCCCACTTGACTTGATCCCCTGCTGGGAACAGAAATAACGTGTGCACTCGATTTTTGTAACCCCTTCATATTCTAAAGTCTTTAATTAGCCTTTGTTTTAATAAAAAGACTTAAATGGAATGATATTTTGACGTCCGATCAAGATGAATGCAGAAAGAGCTATTCCGGCCCGCTAAGGCAAAAATCTTACGACTTACTGTAAAGAGAGGATGTTCGTTCTGCAAATGAGGGATGCTAAATTGCAAAATGTGTATGAGATCGCAATAATCTGTCAATGCAATAAGATCCACATATTATTGGAATTTTAATAGCCCTTTCATTTTTTTTTCATTTTTCATAAAAATATATTTTTCAGTGTCATCTATTGTTGTTTTTAAAAAAGTATAATAAACACCTTGGATTTTTAGATATATATTTTTGTTATAAGATGTCGCTAGTATATAAACGTGCAATTTTTTAAAGGTTATTTTAGTTCCTACATTTTCTAATCAAGTGCCCATTGAAGTATGCAAACCGTATTAAGTGGCACTACAGAAAATGTCATTTTCGCAAGAAAGCACTTTAAGAAATTAGGACGCTATTTTTTTCATCGTTTCAAGTGCAAAAAATAACACTTTTTATAAGATAACGTATGTGCATATTTTAAACAACGTAAAGATTAATATTTTATCTGCTATATTTTTTTATCTGTTTTCCACAATTTTCGAAATTCTCTGTAATTTAGTCATTAATTAGTGTGTAATTGAATTTATGACCAAATATTATTAGTATAAAAATACATCTACATTAATTAAATATTATTTTTTTATAATTTGGTTTTTGACGCTTTTTGACGTTTTTGAATTTGAATTTTAAAATTGAATGCTTTTTTATTTTAAATTATGCAGTACCAATAAGAATAAAATAATGTATTGTATTGGATTTTAATTATTGCATAAAATCGATATTTTGCTCACTACTTTGCAAATTTCATTTCATAATTTTGATAGCACTTTAGATTTTATCTTTTTTTTAATGCAATAAAAACAATTATTATCGTTTTTGAACAATAACAAGAAGCAATGATTAAGAAAAATACTCTTGTTTTAGTCATAGGGCCAGGTATTAATTTATCTGATTGAAAAACGAACGAATGTTAAAAATATTGAAAACTGACATATTAAACGGGTTGAAGTTAGTAAAGAATTTTCAATAATTGCTGATAGCCAAGATTAGCGATTACAAATCATTGAGCAAAAGAGTGTCGTTATCCATTGTGACAGGATTGACTTACTTTGTTTTTCAAACGTTTCAAAGAATATGTACAACTCTTATATTGATCAGGCATCGATCTTTTATTTTAATATCAAAATTCTAATTAAAGTCCTCGAATTACGTGATTAATTGGTTCCGAAGGTTTTCGCGAAAATCGCTAGGTCGATCGCTAATCGATAGGTGAAAGTATAATATATTTGTATATTAATATATATACACTCAATAAAATATTATTTATTGGACATATTGAACATAACGTAATCTACACAAAGTAATACCCCCAATAACGCGTGTTCCTAAAACGCGAATTTCAAAATATATCGCGGCAGTCCCTCTAATAACGCGAGCGCATTCTATTCATGCATAGCTCGACC
>JAGXCT010036721.1:0-15582 GCA_022495035.1 Philopotamus ludificatus | reverse complement strand
TGTGCTTCATTATCCCGATAACGCGTTGTTCTAATAACGCGGTCCCAACTTTCGCTTTATCGGGGGTAACAACTGTAATCGGATGCATATTCCACGCCCTTGCTCTTACTGGGATGAAAGAATGATGATGTTTTATTGAATAATTTGCATTGCTTCATACTCATAGAGTTTCCTCATTGTCATTACAATCTAAGAATAAATAGAACTGTTGCATTCGTAGAAATTACTAGAGTAACTATTCCAGAATTTTCAATATCTCCTTGGGATCATTTAAAGGTATTTCTAAGACGCTATTTTGTAATAAATGGGTATAGCGCATTCCATATTTTATGTTTAGTAAGTTTAAAATAATTAAACCTTTCCATTCTGTCCACTTTTAGTCAAATCTATGAGTTATACTCTTTATATATTTTTTTTACAAATTTATTAAAAGAGATATTCATTGGTTTCCTCTAAATCGCTGCTTTTTACAAAATTCCTTGTCAATCAAAGAGCATTGACTTTATTTCGCTCGGCAAAGTATGATTGATTTTCAAAACATCTAAATTGACCTTAAAAATATTAGAATTTTGTGGAAAACAGCAATTTACAGGAAACGTTATTATCTTATTATTTGTTTGAAATTTTCTAAGACAAGTTCTTTGAAATAATTAATTTTGTTCATTTGATGTTGGTCCATATATCCATAGCGTGTTATTTATTGCCTTCAAGCATCCGGTGATTCGGCACGTGTCTGTGTTATTATTATTTGACAGTACGAGAAATATAAAAAAGTATTATGGAATGTATTATTTATTTCTTTTTATATAAATAATTTTTGTTCCTCATTTATTTGTATCTAATTAATTAACGATCCCTTAAAAAAAATTTTTCATAAAGATATTTAAAAGTCACCCTACTAATGTGTTTTTTTTCTGTGATAGAAGTTTACATTTACATTTCAGTTTAAAATCTATAAAATTGACACTTATAAATGCATTCATTATACGCAATCTCTTGGGATTAAAAACTGCGTAATAGTATTGCAGATTCTGTTAAATAAAATTTTGAAATTTTTCACAGTTGCCGAATTATTTAGTAATGTTCCGTTTAAGAGATTTGAATTTTAGAGGCGAATAACGATTCGGACGTCCTTCACACTTTGATGGAGACGTGTTGAAGATGTTGGTGAAAAAATCACGTTATACAATACGCCAATTACCGGACATCCTGAATACCTCACTACCAAATATATTTTAGCACCTTGGGAGGGTCGGTTTATCATCTTGTCATGGCTTATAGGTAACAACAATATGTTATGATTGTAAAAGTTAACAGCGACTGAACTAAGTTAGAAAGGTTTATTTAAGTCATATAATTCTTTATGACATTGGCCAGGAGGTGATTGTCAGTGTTAATCCATCCGTCACGGCTGCTCGAAATAAACCGTGTCCTCCGACGGGGGTCTCTCAGAGATACCAAGCATTTCAAGTCAATGATATGTTTCATAATTTGGTCGATATTTTGGATTTTTTAACTAATCAATATGATGCGTAAATGACACATGCACTCGGCGATGTCTTGTCGCAAACTGAGCTCACGTCGTCGACTGTGCTCTCGCAGAACATGACAATCGTATGTTTCTCTCGCAATTGGCACATTGTACCGGACGCGAGCAAAAAAAAACAAAGCGCCCGTGCCAACAGAAGCGAATATTGCTGTTTTATTTATTTTTTCGCAATTGCGGACAATAAAGAACAATGATTATTTATAATATTTATTCTTTAGACTTTTTTAGACAGATACAAAAAGTTTGTGACATGAAGGATTCATTACAAAATAGTTATTCGATAAAAACCAAAAACTTGGGGTAACCAATATACCCCATCAGCACGGCTAGCCTAATAACCTATTACCTTCGATTGAAAATAATATATGGGTAGATGGCGCATTGGTATTAACTGTTATGTCATCTACCCATCGTCAAATAAATATAAAAAATCCTCTTTTTTTAAAAAATGTCATCATCACTGGCGATGTAAAGTGGAGAGCATGCGAAATATTGTAAATAGTTAATATTATAAATACTGAAAAAAACACTAATCGGACAATATGTGTATATTTAATTGCGAAAAAAATAATAAAAACAACAATATTATTTTCCATTGGCACAGGTGCAATGTTTTTTATCGCTCCGTACCGGATATGGGCGAGGAAGAACATTGCGCTTGTGCAAGTGCGAGCGAGAAAAAATATCGTGCTGTGCAAGTGGAGAAACCAAATGCCCCGAGCCGGGAGCGTGCCTCGGTCGCGGCGAAACTTCGTAGAGTTTGCACGTCGCTTACGCGTCATATTGATTAGTAAAAAAATCCAAAATACTGACTAAGTTATGAAGCATATCATGAATAACTACTTTTATTCTTAAAACCATATCCATGTTTAAAACAAATATCATGGTATCGACGAAGAATTTATCTATTTTTGACTTGAAATGGTATTATAATTATAATTAATAAACTTATACCTGACACTAGATATATCTACTGAGAAGCTAAACGGGTAATACCATAACCAATTTTGATCAACTCAATAAAATTCATTTTATATTCATGAGGTATGTCAGGATTTCTCTGTACTTGTCAGAAAATTAACTTCACTTGTAGTTTTGTTACGCTGCACAGTCGTTATAATGTTCCTATCGGCTTTCAAAGTCCAGTTTATGGTGATAATGGCTTCTATAGAATCATCTCCACCCTCAAAAGAACATTAACTGCATGATCCAGACATCACCAGCCATAGCATGGGTCTCTCTTTGGATTCACCAACCAACGTCGTTCACCTTTGTGACCATAACTAATTACCGATTTATGGTATTGGGTCCATTCTAACGAGTTTCCTGATTGTCGCTACTATCTGGGACATACAGGATTGAGATGGAAAATAGCCAACAAACTACCTCAAAACTATCTCCAATCGCTTGATTTAACCCTTTCAGTGCGGGGTGCATGACGTACATGCGCATACAAATCGTGTCCAGAGTGCGGCCGCATGTCGTACATGCGCGAGATTCTTTAAAACTTTAACTTGTCGTTACATGTAAACTAGACCGAGTTAAGTGATGGTGTTTATTTTAAAAATCAGCTAATAAACACAGCTATCAATAAATATACAACATATTACAAGAAATTTATAGGAACCATGTAATATGTAAATATGAATCGTAACGATTCAAATCTCCGCAGTAGTATCGGTGACGTATCTCGGCTCAGGGGTTGTTAAGGATGTTCCACGTACATTATGTTCCACATACACGTCTACGGATGTAATGGTATAAGAAAATTGCATTTTACATTTTTGATTTTGATTCGCATTCCCATTTTTTGGAAGCGAATCGAGTTTATTTTTTTAGTTGAGGTGGAAGAACATATCCTAATCAACATGTTTGCATACATCTCTTATAGGAAAATGGTCTAATATAGCGGTAAACGGTGAATACAAATTTACCTCGCCAAAAAAATAATTTGGTCCAAAACGGCGCCGCACTCAGATGCAGAATCGTGTTTAGACCCGCCGCATTGAAAGGGTTAATAATGCTATTTGTTAAACATCTTATATTTATTTAATCCCTTAGAGGCCGAAATAATATATATCATATTTTAGTAGTTATACGAAAATAGGATGTATAAGTCGTATCTGTGCAGACAGCGTTAAAGACCTTTTAAACGGTCATTAGCAAGATTTTTTTATATACTCTCCAAAGGACAAAATATTAGCTTGTTTTTTTTTTTAATGGGACATTTTTGATTATTTATATTTACATATTCGTAAAAAGTCTTTAATGATGTGTTAACTTCTATTTGATAAATAGTCTATACGTATCGATAAATATACAAATATCAAGTAAATATAATGAGATAATTTAAAGATAAACAGAGCGATAAAGACATCTGAATTTTTGATAAAAAAATCACTGAACTCTGGTAATTCATACGATTTTTTTTGTTGGATTTGCGGTATACAGCAATTTCCCGATTATCCGTGTGCGAATTATCCGTGCATGAGTTTAAGTCATAATTAAAAAATATATTATTATGAATAAATCGCATCCGAAGAACGTATCACAATCGCGTGTTGCGGGAACGCAACTGGATCTCACAAAACGATAGTTTTGGTGATTGGAGAAACTAAAAATCCATGATCATTTAAATTAACAGAAATAAGAAATCATCACCTTGATTATTATCTGGCTGGATGAAAAGATCTTTGAAAATTGATTCAAAACTAAATATCTTCCAGATGTGAGAGATTTTTTGAATTAGATAATGCTGTTTCTCGTTCAATATTTCCCAACTTAATAACTTTAACTCAAGCCATTGATTACGTAATTAATTCTTTAATGAACCAAAATTAGCGTGTTGGCTTTCTTGGAACCCTTTGTAACGAAGATGACGACTTGATTAAATTCTGGAAAAAATAACGATACTAAACGCGATACATGGAGTAATTTAACCCTGATATAAAATAAAGTCAGTAACAGTCGTTTGATCATGGGGGATTTTATTTTATTTTAACAAACCCAAGACAAGTGATATGTCTAACATATGTTTGCAAACAGTGTCGATAAAGAAGATAATTAGACATTAGCTTTAATTTTAAATCACCGGTTAAATTCCTACCAAGAAACAATGTCAATCAGATTTTGGAAAGTTTATGTCCTAGGGCAGGGATGGCAAACGAGTAACCCGCGGGTCACGCAGTGACCCACGTGTGAAATTATGAAACCCGCTTGAATTTTTAAAAAAAACAAGCAGGAAATAAAAAAAAAACATACGTTTTAAATTACATTATTTTTTTCCACATACAGCACATACAACATCAGCACTCACCGTACGCCACTGGTCGCCACATCTTTAAAGAGCTAGAGTGTGATTATGTTTATAATAGCAAGAATTTTGCCATAAATTTGAAATGTTAATAAACTAATAAGCCTTATTTATTATTCTTTTAAATACTCAACCTATGTGACCCCCCACATGGATTTAATAAAAATAATATCCAATTTGACCCACTTGGGAAAAAGGTTCGCCATCCCTGTCCTAGGGCAATTGATGCTTCCTTCGATAGGATTGTACGATTAGGCATTTTCCCCCTAAAATAAACCCATTTCGTTTACATTGAATATTTGGCTAGTAGAATATTCTTTATCTACAATAATTTTGGACAATGAAGAAATAAATTTTGCAGCATCTTTATCTGCATCAGCTGATTCTCCAGTCAATTTAATATTATGTAAAGACTACCTCATGCTACTTGCTTGAAACAACGTGTTAGAATCTATTAATTTATTGATTCATGTAAACTAAGATACCCTTGCTTATAAACTAAGATACATTAAATATAAAATCACATTTTTTTTAAATATATAAACCACGTTATCCTTGCCGTACCGATGGGGTCGATTTTGGACCCGAAGATTGACTCTTTTAATATAAAACTGTTTGTATTTCTCTAAAAAAGTCTAAATAATACATATGAATAAACATTAACCTTTATTGTCCGCAATTGCGAAAAAATAATTGCTTATGTAGCCATGAGCGCGATGTTTTCTGTCGCTCGCATCCGATATGTTTTGTCAAGTGCGAGTGAAACGGCGTGGCGTGTACTCAGTATGCGGCGGGACATCGCTGAGTACGTTTGTCATTTACGCGTCGTATTGATTAGTTAAAAATCCAAAATACCGACCAAATTATGAACCAAATCATGTATAACTATTTTTATATTCTTCAACAAAATCGGGGGTGTATTTTCCATTATAAATAGATCCCATTCGGACGACGCGGTTGTTTTCGAGCCGATAATGTATACATGTAATTATATTTTAAAACGAAACTAAAATTAATAATTATTAAAATAACACCTTCATTTTTTTTTTTTTTTTTTTTTTAAAAGGTGTTTGCATTTTCGCCATAGTCATTCCAGGTAGTCTCGAGATCTAAAGGGTTTAACATTAACCTGGGCTACTATTGAACATAGCTACTTAATGTGCTTACACGTCTTCGAAGGGGGTGTGTCTATGAAAAGAGGACCTGTTTTATGCGGCTGTTTCTTTATTCGAATATCAATATTTAGTTCTTCCAAATACGAGACTGTTTATTTGTAGTCTATTTGTAAAGCGTGGATGTCTCAGTTAGGTTGTGGAGATATGTCGTCTTCGCGTGGTTTAAATTCCCGGTTGTGTAGTATTTGGCCATGTCGTCTACGACCTGTACGGATAAGATTTATTCGGTACCTTTTCTTGGTGATAGCAGCTGCTTAGAGGTATGATGGAGGAGATGAGATTTTCTTCATATTACGATTGGTTTGAAGGTGAAGTGTTTGAATGGAGGTGTTGAAGGTCTTCGTCTGTTATAAACGTCCACTTGCCATTGCTGTTGTATGTTGTGAGACGATGGAATCATTTTAATCGTAGAGGGAATAAATGGATTCGATCGGGAGCGCCTCCTCGCGTTGCCGAGTGTCCGCCGAAGACACTGTTTGAGAAGGCGGGGCCGAGTGCAGAAGTTTGTGAAGCCGCGATGCAGTCCCACATTTCAGGTCAAATCACATTCTCCAGCGGCCCCGTGTCAGTCGCGCCGGAGGTGGCGGCCGGGCAGCACGCGAGCGGGGGGCGCCCCACCGACTGCGGATTCGACGACGACGTGAGTATGCGGCCTGGACCCGCGGCCTAGCCGCAACGGTACTTCTTGCGCAACCTGCCCAATCTGCACAACCTGCCCAACCTCTCCGCCAAGAGTCTCGACTGTCACCGGACGTCAACAATGGATTCGCGCGCGAATCCGATGTTTTGATCGACTCTTATCGAGGATCGATCCGTGTGACGCGACGCCGTAAACAATGTTGACACGCCGATGTCATCGATTCGATTGTACTAATTTGTAGTAATCGTACGAAAATTAAATGCGTCACCGAAACACAATGGATGTACCGTCGGGATTATCGTGAACGTGTGCGCAATCGACGACGGCATTAAATATGAATCGGAACCTTCGTGTCGGGTGATTTCTCTCCGGGCTTCTCAGCATTCTGCATCTCGCATCTCGGCTACCATAATCGCGGTCGCGGTCTCGACTCGGTCACTCCGACAGGTGGGCCCTCTGCCCTCTGCGCCCTTCCACTCTGCCAAACATTGCAACCTTCTTAAGGCCGTTGCATCTTTGTCCGACTATTTTAGTTTAATTCTACCATATGATCATGCGATAACATATTTTTGACGATTTTAAGGCACGTGTTGGCGCATCGGTCGAATAGGTCAAATGTCGGAGAGCGCTCTCGGCGACAGCTGAATTGCGTCACATTTTAATTTTATTATTTTTTTTTATTGATCAAAAGCCGCCTGCAATTATAATATGCATTGTTTTTGCGTCGCATATTAATGATTATTGATAATTTATAGCCCTACTTAAAAATATGTATTTACTTATAAAAAAAAAACGTCAAGAGAGCAGCGGTTAGAATAAGCAGGCGGCAAAAATCAAAGATATTTTTTCTTCATTCTCCAAGCATAAAAATATATGTAGAATCTTATCATATATAATGCATTTAAGTAGTTCCTATCGGATTCATCATGATATCGTCGATAGAGAGCAATCTTGAAAGAATACGATACGGTAAATAGAATACCAAGTTAAAATTATAAGCATCTTGGTTCATCATTTCATGGTTTTTGACTCCTATGTAATGTTTCATTTTTCGAGATACAGCAAGATAGCACTGGACACACAGGCATATTATACTTGTGTATTCAGCACTTCTTCTAATCTTCAAAGCACTTGTGGAACGTGGTTTTCGGTATGACGCCCGTATCTTCGCAATCTTTGAAAAAACGTCGTTCTTTCATGATTTTTTACAACCTCTGCAAAATCAAGAAGTTGAAGGAGATATCATACCTTTCGAATGCGATTGCTAAAGCATCATAACGATGTTGTTTTTGGCCAAAGAGTCTACATGTTAGATTTTCCGCATATATAAAAAAATACCAAAGTACACTTAAACATCCACACATAGATCTATCCGCTCTAAGTCAGAGTTTATCGAAATTGGCCATGGTATTAACGCTATGGTTGCTGTGAATTTCTCATTAGTACAAAAGATCTTTGTGCTACAATCAAAGGGTTCAAGTGTTCATATAAATAATACGTGATAGCTCTCATGTTATTTTATTGTGGCCCTCGCATGAGTTGAGAGTTTATCTACATATGTGGCCCTTGATCTTGAAAAGTCTCTATCCTCGCTGTATGAAGCATACATACCTTTGCATTCATGATCACATGCGCATCAGCCCTTTTGTAGAGCCTTGGTATCATCCAACACCATTCTACATTTCATTTGGTCTGTCGCCACGTCGCTCCATCTTCCGATCAGTCTCAATGATGCGGCATCCACTGTACACAGTGCACAACATAGGCCCATAGCCATTTCACCTCCGGTGACAGGAAGAATTCTTAGCCATAAGTCTTTTCGGTGGATGGCTCTCTCACGTCCTTGAGACGTAAACTGGAGTATGATCACTCTGATGACAGGTGTGACCGGTATATCCCCGTATAGTGGATATAGCGTCTCGTTGTTTCGGATACGTCATTCCCCGTCGTCTAACACGGCTTCAAATATCCGTCACAGAATCCTGTTTTCCGGGATATACAATTGTTGCTCATCTTGCTTTGTCAGAGCTCAAAATTAAGACCCGTATACTCGAGTCGAGTGTTGTCGCGTGCCGGTATTAGACATGGTGGCGATGGCGGTTGGGCACAATCGTAGTTTAGTAAACTCTACGGAGCTATGAGGAGCCAGGCCGCTATCCAGGCCAATTCAGTGACTTAAATACGAATTGGCCCTAACCTCGTCTGATTATTATTGTTACAATCTCTTGGGCTTTGGCTGGCGACCTGACCCGTATTCGAAGAGCCAAGATAACCTGGAGAACCTCCAGACCACAGTCATGACATCATGACTGAGACGGAGGTGTTCTCCAGGTGGCAAAGATCCGCCTCAGGGTTATAAGGCCACGTAAATAAATAAAAAAAAATACTAGGACGGGACTGATGAGGGTCATGTAGAGCTTGCATTTGGTATTCCTTGAGAGGAATCTCTTTGCCAGCACGGTTCTTCTTCAGACTTCCGAATTGGTTTTGCATTTAACTGATAACGGCTCGAAATCAATCATCGTATAGTGGTCTATTGGTTATAAAGAGGATTAGATTTTTGGTCTATCTGCCTCTTGATCTCAGTTTGTCGGTCTGATTTTCCTTTTTTTTTGGATATAATTTTTTTTAATAATAACCGAGCTTCTATTTTTTTAATGCTCTATGCTCTTTAAGCACTGATTATACATATGAATACATTTTGTTAATAGAATTTAATATAAAAAGCAATAATCATCGTCCGAAGGGGTCTATTTATAATGGAGAATAGACCCCAAGCATTTCAAGTCGAGATTTTGATGAATTCTTCATCAATATATTGACATTTTTTTTAAATGCATTATTCTAAGAATAAAAATAGTTATTCATGATATGCTTCATAATTTGATTGATATTTTCGATTTTTTAACTAATCAATATGACGCGTAAATGACAAGCCGCCGATAGTCTGAGCACTGAGTTCTTGCTGTCAATCGCACGGTTTCATTCGTACTCGGCACATCGTACTGGATGCGAGTGAGAAAAAACAAAAACAAAAACCCCATCGGCACGGTTAGGTTTTGTCAGTAGATTACGTCTCTCACCGTCATTGAACCAATATAAGATCCCGAGGCTATTACTGTTAAGGTTATCTTGTTTCGAGCGCTAGTTAATTTGGTTAAATGTTAATATTTCATGTAAACTCGCCGACCTGATTCGTCTTTGAATTATTTTTGTTTAAAATCAGTATTTCACACGGAGTTAATAGAGCTTTAATCTGATGACACAATTATTGTATTGTGATGAAACTAATTTTGCGGTAATTTCATTCAAGACGGTTCCGCAACAACGCTCCGCATAAAATCTAAAATTCCGTAATATGTCTGAAAGCTTAAAACGTGTACACCGGACACAATAATGTCGGTATGTCGGGTTGGCTTCCATGCGGGCCATTGTTGTTGTGTAAAATTCCACACGGGATTATCCCGCGCATGCATGTTTGCGCACGTGGCTTCTACGCCCAGTGCTTCTCAATCTGAAATACATATTTATTTCGGTATGAAACCCAGAGTGTGTGTGTGTACGAATTTTCAGACGATGATCAAATATTTACTTCGGTACGTACACAACTCGGTGGCGTTGGCTGCCTACAAGTGCGCGCTGATTCATTGTTTATTTTAGAGCGGTCTTGTTAGTGTGCTAAGAAGCCTCTTGAATACTATATCCGTTTTAAAAATAATTTAATTAGCGGCCGATGCATTTGTATCAGCATTTGCGTGCTGTTTTCATTATAATTGGCGTGTTAAACGAATAACCTTCCCGAGTAAAAAAGAAGCGCTGGAAATATTCACGATTGTCACGCTCGAGAATGATGATTTAATTAAGAGCGTCCAGAAAATCTACGCGGATTATTTGTTGAAAAAAATGTATTTCTTAACTTTCTCACCTAATCGCCCGGATACTCGTAACGAAATCGTTACTTAAATTTTTGCATAACAATTGTGCGCGAGATTAAAATAAATAATGAAAAAAATTGATTAAATTATTAAATGAAGCGTTGACATGTGAAAGGACTTCTCTTCATCACTCGCATGATGATCACATTTTATTATTGCTCGCGTGCAATCACTCTAATTGAGATTCATTTTCATTTAATTATCAACACATGTTACGTGATGATGTCCATAGGTGGTTATTCATCGCGATTTCACTCTCGGTGACATTTATTTTTCCATAAAATGCAGTTTTTCACGGCGTTTTTTTAAATTCATAATCAAAACTGCGATCTATGAAGCAATGCAGTTAGCCGTATGCACCAGTAAACATCTAGAATCAATCTTCGATATGAATTATGACCAAATACGCATTGACAGGTTTCGATCTCCGTTTTTGTTCTGCGGCGATCGGTCATTGGAGCGCTTTCATACGCGTTTAATTGTGATTGCATGTTGTTTTTGTTAAATGCGTCAACGTACGGTGATCTTCATTAAAACAATCGCATTTGCCATTTAAAATACTTGCGACTTATTAAATGGAAAGTGTGACACTTTTCAGCCAGTCTGCTAGACGGCGTATGTACTAATTGATGGGGTCATGCGAAGTATCCCCATGGTGTCGATGGCATTAATTTAATTTATTCAACTCAAACAATAATACTATGATTTATTATAATTAATATTTGCTCGTCACACTGTGAAAAATTTCGGCCTTTCTTTCGTGTTATTATCCAATTAAGGACGTATGCCGCTTTTAAACGTTTTTATAATAACACGGTTCAGAATTTGCAGAGTAATTACTTATGTTTTGCTTTATTGCTGTTGTATACAGTGGAACCCCCAATTACACTACTCCGAATTACGCGCTGAGTTGAAATATTCGCCGCAAATCCCCCAATTGCGCGGTCGTATTCATATACAGTCAAACGTTGGCTAGCGTCTGTGTACTCAACATGTGCCAGGCTATACGCACACAGCCAGACGGCTTCACTCCCCCAATTACACGGTCCCGATTTTAGTGTTAGTTGGGATTTAACTCTAAACAGTTAATAAAACATATAATCAATGATTTCAGTAATGAAATCTCATATTTCTCTGTCGTTACTGTCAACCCTCCTATAGCGCTCCCTGGTGTAGAGCGGCGTGAACGGTTGTTGCGCCTACAGTGCTTCTTTCTAGATTGTCGTAGAATACATAATGGAGAAATGTTTGATGTATTGATTTCATTCAATTTACAAAATACAATCATAAAAATCTAAACCCAAATTTGGCTTTAGTATGTAGTCTTCTATATGGCGGGTTTGTATAGCGTGGTCCCTATTTCGGCGCTATAGCAGGGTTGACTGTATTTTAAACAATTTTTTTCACGATAGCATCTTGAACCCATCTATCGTGACTAATTAGAATCGCATTTTATTTAAGAAAAATACATTAAAAAATCGCCACCATCTTCAATTATGTCTAGAGAGAGTTGTTGAGACAGTTGTCCATAGCTGTCTATAGTTTTTAAAAAGATTCTATCATCATTTAGTTACGGTTTTTAATCATTTCTTCAATTTATTTCTTTTCGCTTCCATATGAACATCTTTTATTTTCGTTATAAATTTTCGTAACGAACAAAAATGTGTCTTTGATGCATTTTCAGATAATATCTGAATTGAGAGTAAACCTATAGTGCTGAAAAGTGTCCGGCATTCTGTGGTCTCGAACAAATTCGCGATAATATGGACTATGTACGTGAACTGTGTTTTTTGAGAAGCCTTAAGTGAGAAATTCTGGGTGAGAAATTCATTCCCAGAGATCTAAGTGTTATATCTCTGGGCTCACGGGTGGCTACCTGGTCCATATTAGAAGAGCCTTAAACGAGTTGTAAGACACGGAGGTCGCAAGTAACGAACAATAACTGATAATGAGGTGTATCGAACACGTCAATAATGCAATAGCACTACAACTACTTCACAAGGCGCTAGAAAGTTTCTAGACACCATGAAAAAGCGTAAAATTGAGTTCTTTGGGCACATCGTTCGTGGATGAAGTATCGCCTTCTGCAGATCGTCATGGATGGAATAGTGGAAGTTAAACGGTGGTTGGGAGGAAAGTAGCTATCGTGGGTCCGCAACATTTGCAACTGGACCGCTTTGAGAGCTCCAAATTATTACAACTCGCTAAAATACGACAAATGTACGAAGAAACAACTAGAATTAGTAGATTACCTACGTACCAAAACAAACAATGCATCCGAAGAGGATGAAGAAAACCGGAAGGATGTATCAGGGGCGTACGGTGTAGTGTTGATTTTGGGTGTGCTGAATGTGGAAAAAAAATCGTTTTTGCGACATAAATTTTTCAATGGAACTTTCGCAAAGTATGCCCTTCTGTTCTAGTTTTATGAGTATTTTTTTCTCCATTGATATTACTTTCGCAAAAACGAAGAATAGAATTATTGTACAAATAATAATAAAATTCATTAAAAAAAAAACTGTATTTTTTTCCACATACAGCACACCCAACATCAAGTCCACCGTACGCCACTGTTGATTATCGCAACCCTTGATATCTCTTCAGGGTTTTTAGAAATCCGCATCAAGTCGGGGGCTTCTTTCAAGTCTAGACGGAGAAATGTGGATACGTTGTTGAACAAATAGATGGTTATAACTTTGAGATATTAGCCTGTCAGTTTCGGCTATTGCTATATGCGACGAGAGTCCTGGACACTGACAATGCGCATTGCTTCATACCTCAAAGATGGGAATGGTCAGATGGATGGCAGCTATCACTCTCAAAGACAAGATCCGAAACAAGTACAAACGAAAGAATTTGCGCATGAGATCAATCTGATTGTCCGATAGGCTTCATCGAGTAACGGGATATTTTTGGACAAAGCCTAATTCAAGCAATGACAAGGTAGAAGCTAGTCCTTAATGAATGGAAACGGATTAGATAAGATTAACGTAAGATCTAACAGTATTTTTAGTTATATTATAACTCCATCGTAATTTTGACTTGTCATTATTCTTTTTTGGCTTTGAATTTTATCAAGTCTTCATTAGCGAATTCTTCCATAACAGTTGACTATAATTTTCAATGTCAATTTCCAAATTGACTATCAAATCATACAATAATATTAGCCGATTTATTTTCTTAGAAGGTCGTAGCCGTTTTGGTCCATCTCTCTGAATATTTGTCGTTAGATGAAGAATATATTTAGATCAGATTTTTTCCGCCGTAAATAATGAGCAACGTCTTTTTGATCCACAGGTCGTTTAGCCACAAATTCATAAGCTATGGTCATTTTTTGCCGAGTTCGGCGAAGATTAAGTCATGTGAATACTTTCTCGCGCCGTCTAATGAATTAATTAAAATAGCAAGTTCACGGTTGGTCGTAAATCAAGTTTTTCCCGGGTCAAAATTTGCACATGCCCCTCATTTTGGAATCGCCTCAGCCCGATGATGATTCAATAGAGTGGTCCGTGTGTATACAAACACGCCATATGTATCCGATCCGTCATGTCATCATTTTGTAATCAAGTTTCGTGTTCTATCACCAACGAACCGGTCAACAGCTTCTCGCCGCGGACGTTTTGAGTTTTGCCAAAATCGAATTTCACGGATGAATGTCAAGGAGCAGAATATGTAGATATACGCATAACTGCTCTTTGCTTTTTCCGCGTCGTCTGCAGACGGAGGTGATGTCACTCACTGTCTGTTCCACTTCCTCGGCAACTTGTGGACCTTCCACGATGATATTTTATTGTTTAGAACGAACCGTCTCCGTATATCATTGGCATACTTGTGAGCTATGCTAACAGATTCATGCAGTTTGCATCGCTAATTATTTTTGTATCCCAAATGCATTTTGATTCTAATATTCAATGCCATAATATGGACAAGGCTACATGTATATTGTTAATAATTATAACTGTTTTTTCTTTTGGCGTGAAATCCAAATTGCAGTAGCTCTCAGGTGGTCTCGAATAGAAAATCGCTTTCAAAAGCGCATTTTTTCCAATTTAATTATCGAAAATTGTATTGATCATCCATCGATTTGCTAAACCACCATATGTCCGATATTCGCGAACGCTAATTATATCGATTCGTTGACATTCGCTTCGTTTCTTTTTGTTTTCATATGCGGTGATAGTTGGAGGCCTTGCCGCGCCGCATTTTTTTACATTTAATGAAAGACTCGTTGAGGTCTTTGGTTAACCGTTAGCAACCTTGAAAATCAAAGTAAAACGTCTGGTTTAAATATCATGCGGTGTAACGGAAGTGCTCTATGGCTCAAAAAGATGATGGTTCAAAATTCTTTTCTTCACGGTCACGGTCACCGTGGAAAAGTGAAATAGGCACGCGAGCATGCCGACATGGCACATATGATTTTTCCGCAGATGACACGATGTAAATTTTCTTGTAAATAAAAATAAAAGTCAAAGCAATTTACAATACGGAACCACTAACTGGTCATCAATTATTGAATGCGATGTTTTTTTTAACACATACGACAAATATTATTCGAATCTGTCTATATTTATCTTGGTAAATTACTGTAAACATATTAAAGTTTCAATCATGACTGCTGCTAACTCCGATCATCTTTTCGCGTCCGTATTTCTATGCGTAATGGTCATTGATTTGCTAGCCGTACCGATGGGGTCTATTAAGCAACCTAAGTTTTCTCGAATAACTCTTTTAATAAAAACCCTACATGTCACAAACGTTTTGTATTTGGCTAAAATGTGACGTTTTTTCTTACTCGCATCCGGTATGATGCTCCAAGTGCGAGTGAACACGTGAATGTCACGAATTTAATGAAGAATTCATCAATATCTTATGGATTTATCAAGGACTATAAACATATGTTGAGTGTAATGGTTTTTCTCTGCTCGAATATTTTGATAACTCTTATTAAAAGAAAGTTATTTTAATGGAGA